>CM076579.1:1056989838-1057204326 GCA_034641835.2 Pinus albicaulis
TGAAAAGATATTAGAAGACCGTCTCAGATTACAAAAGAGTTTCTATTGGGTGCCTTATGACCCATTCAACTTCATTTGTGATAAAAGAATGAAGAATAAATTAGCACCATACATACATCAAAGAATCCCAGAGATTGAAAAATATGCTAATACAGATGAATGGATAGAAGGAACATTGATAGAGCAGGATATTGAGCAGATCAATGTAGACAATGTTATGAAAGATCTTGAAAAGATGCTTGACCTAGACTCTTTTGCACAGGTACCAAGATCAGAAGTTGGTCCTTCCTCAACTGGGATTATTCAGCAGGAGTTACAAGAAAACATTGCAGTATCATCTAAGGGAAAAGAGAAAGAGGTTGATACACAAGTTAAAGAAACATTCATTATGACAGAACAACCTCAAACTTCCAAGGGACAGGATCAAGTACAGGTTTCTTCCGTTCAAACCAATCCAGTAGAAGTGTCAATTTTGCAGACTCCATTAAATGTGGAAAAGGGAAAAAGGAGAGAAGTTGAAGCTGCTACCCCTTTCATTGGATCTTCACAACAGCCTCAGGCCAAAAGACAGAAATTGAATATTCCTCCAAAAGTAGAATCTATTGATGAAATCCTTGATAGTCAAGGACCAGAACAATTGGGCAGTCAACAAACAAGTACAGTCAGTGAAGCATCCACTACCTCACAAAGGAAAAAGCTACAGAAGCAACAGAGTGTTGAAATATCTTCTTTCAAAACACCAGTTAAAGATACAGGAGATATAAAGAAGACATTTATCAATATCAAGGCCAGGAATGATCCACTGAAAATACAAGTATATAATCAATATCTGAAAATGGCTCCAAAAAATCAAGAAAGATTGATGTCGGCTTTTGACATCCAACAGGGCAAAATGTTAATGAGCCATTTCAAACCCAAGGTGCAACAACCCCAAACAACTGCTGATTATATTAGGACAAACTTTGAAGTCCTAGCAAAGGATATCCATCCTTTAGATCAGATTGAGTTACATAAGCAGACTGGGGAAATGATCTATTCTACTTTGACTGATAAGGCAATGGCAGCTCACAGGTTACAGGATTCTTTGGAAAACACCAATACACAGTTACAGCTTGAAAAGGCTTCTTCTCAAGCCAAAGACAACAGGATAAAAACATTGGAAGAAATAATAATTGGTTTGGGACACAATCCAAAGGATGTCAAAGGTATAGAAGCTCTAATCAAGAAAAAATATGATGACATTGCAGCTTTGAGAAAACAGTTGAAATTGCCAGCCTCCAGACATCCTCAAACTGAAAAAGTAATAAAGAAAAATTCTGAAGAAGAAATGATGGAGTTGCTCTTAAAAATGAATGAGAAACTGACTGAAACAGAAAAAGAGCTTGAACAAGCTTTAAAAGACAAGCAGTCCAGTGTTCCAGTATCTACAATAGAGGTTATCATAGGTACAACAAGTCAACCAACAGATCGGCCAGCAGAGCCATCACAGGTAAATACTTCAAATTTGAGTACAGAAGAATTAGTAAAGCAAATGACTGATTTGAAACTGCAAGTAACAGAACTTCATTTCACAAAGTTACAGCTTATTAGTTTGGAACAGAAATATGATCTTTCAAAAATGATTTTTGCTGACAAAACAAGGGAAGTAAAAAAGTTGGAAAAATTAGTTAAAGCTTTGGAAAGGGATCTCACATTGGAGAAACCTTTAAGAGAAATAAATGACATTATTTGGGATGATATTATTCAGTCAATAAAAGATATCTGGTCCTCAATCTAGATAATATACGAGCAGAATGATTTGGTCAAAGTAGCTCTGGATGAAGTTGAGAATACACGAGCAGAATTAGGAAATGGGCCTGAGGAAGCCAATCAGCTCATAAAATTCCTAAACACCCAAACCAGACAGCAACTTGCAGATCAAGGTATTCAAGACAGGACTGCAACAATCTTGGAGATAAAAAGAGTTTTTACAAAAAGGACTCTTATGCAAAATTTAGAACGAAGGTGTTTTGACATGCAAAGTGAAATCATTGCTTTCAGAGAAAGGTTTAATGTTTTATTGAATAAAGGGTTTCCCAGCCCTATGGTTTCAGAAGATAAAATAATGGACCTGGAAACTTATGTCAAGAAATTGGACATACATGCTCACAATCATTTCATTGCTAGTTCCTCAACCATTTCATCAGAAGCAACATTACCTACAGGAAGGAATCTTCATGACAGATTAGAGAATTTGTTTTATCTTGAACATGAAGTAAGACATTTGTTTCCTAATCAGCCTAATTTCTTCAGATATACCGAGGCTGATGAAACATTAAGGAAGCTTCAATGGACCAAAATAGCAGAAGATAAATGGTGGGAAGATCTATTGGAACTTTTGTAAAATTTATCCTTATATGAAATTTTGCCTATTTACTACAGTATAAAGGATAAAGGGACAAACAAAGGTCAAAGAGTATCAGTTTAGTTAAAGTGTATCAGTAAGAACAAAGAGTATCAGTGAAGCAAGTCAGTTAGAACAAAATTACTGAAGAGGACAACGATGAGCTAAAATATAGGTCCTGCCTCCAGCACATTCTCAAAAGGAGGAAACAGCACAACATTAGTTGCTTTTTGTCTTATCTACGAGACCATCTGTCTCTATTTTTATTGTAACTTATTTATGAGTCATTTTAGATTATATCTCGTTTTGTTAAGAGATATTTTGTATGATTTTTTGTATAAATAAGCCCTCAATCGAATTATTGAGGGTGGATTCTTATACTCTGATGTAACATTGAATATTTTGGAATAAAGAGCTTTTGGAGAAATTTTTCGTGGCAAAACTGGACAAGGAATTGAGGCAGAAGACTTTTCTCAGGATTCATGTGTCGAATGAAGGATCAATAAGTCTTCTCTATCCCATGTTTTAAAGTTTTAAATTTGTTTATGATATCATATGTGTTTCATTATATTTATAATTAACAAAAATATTAAATCAAAAAGTACTTAGGTGTAATCTAATTTCAGTCGTTATTATTTTAAATTTTTTCCTCTAAAGTGGTTTAAACATCGAATTCTTAATTGCTTCTATTTGTCTAGTTCATATATCTTTGGTTATTTAGTAAATAATACTTAACTGATCTTTATTGATAATCAATCTATTTCTCTTCTCTTGAATGTGTTGAAAGATTCTTCGTTGCCTTTCATCCGTTTGAATTCCATTCCATTCACTTTAGATCTATAATTGTTTCTAGTTTGATTATCTTGCCCTGATAAACCATCTTCTGTTGAAAGACTTAAGCTAGTGCAGCCAATCCTTTGAATCCATTAGCCCAATGGACTGAAACTACTTGATCTTAATATTAGCTAAAGAATTCCATCAACTCAAACAAAATCAAAACCTTGGACTTTACAACTAGCCTAATATCTTCTAAAAATAAAGCTATATTTTATAGAGAGAGCCCTCTCTGGATACAGATTGGCTAGATTCTATATCTGAAGGTTGGTTTGTGGTTACCTCAGACCCCTTTCCTCTTCCAACAACTTCAAGGAAAATCTGAGTGATAACTTAATATCACATAATTGAACTATGCTTATAGATAGAATGGAAATAAACTATCTAGGGTGCTGGTAGCTTATCTCTAAGAAGGGATGTGGAATCTAGAGGCCTCTAAAATCTGTTATAATGAGGCTCAAAGGCCTATTTATTATTGAGAAACAATGGAAAACCATAAATATCCAAAAAAATAAACCTAGGAGATGAAACACCAAACTATGGGCCCCATTGGCCTAAATTGGTACATCAATTTCCTGGGTCGTAATGTTGGAATATGATCTTTGTTTTATGCACATGATACCTCATTGGAAACATCTATCCGAGGACTACAAATACTAACAGTGAATATGGAGTCTGCAACTAATATTCACTTGGAGGCAGTTTCCCTAAAAAACATTTTTTAGGGCTTCAAAACGGCCCTGGAAGTTCAGGACCTAAAAAACTGCCAAAAATAGTAATTTTTTCTGCAATTAAGGAAACCAAAAAACTGGAAGAAACAATGGTGGGGGTCCAAGTAGAATAGGCAGGTGGCCACCAATATCCACCTGGATCATTCAACCTCTTTGACTATGCTTTATTCTTCTTAGGATTGTTCTTTTCTTGTGGACATGTAATCTGTAGATGTACTGTTTGCAAACATACATGGTATCAAAATATGTGTTCTCATAGTCTAAAACTTGAGACTAGGGAAGGTTCCCATGTTTTAGAATAGTATGATATAGGATCCCTTTGCTAAGATCCATCTCCACAAAAATTCTTGAAAATTTAAAAATTCTATTTTATGTTTTCTCCAAACCCACTTTTTTGAATTTTTATAGTGTTTCTGATATCCTCCAAGAATTTGTGATGCCATAAAGTGAGAGGGAGGTTAGGGAGCCTCACCCAAAATGACATAGTATATACCACCATAGTTGTAGCATCAAAATCAGGAATCCATGGAGCGATGAATATTCTGGAACTACCCCAAAACCAAGGGCCCTCATTTAAAACATAATCTAAATCATTTTGTGTAGCAAATTGGACTATAAAGGGTCCCTTTGAACGTAAAAAAATGTGATCCAGGGGATTAAAAGCATGCTAAAAAAAGAAAGTGCTCAAAATATCTAGAAATTAATTTCAAATCATATATATCATCATTATGATTCCAACTATGCTTGAATCACCTCAATCTGACACCTTATGAGGAAGTTATCACATTTTGAAGTTTTGGGTAAGCAACAACAACGTCAATGTGAAAGGTTGACTATGTAGGTTTGGATGCCACGTGGTAGTATGTACACCGATGTAGTGCTAACGTCAGCAGGATGACTGTGATTTATAGCTGGAATGTGAGCTAATCTAGTGCGAACACGTGGCAAATGGTTATTAGCAAATGGAATTGTATTAGGGCCAATCACAGGCCACCACATGGGCCAATCATAGGGTGCCACGTGGCCCTATGAGAGGCCACCAAATGGCCTCATAATTTGCGTCAAATTTTTTGGTTATCAGATCGATAGGATTTTTAGGGTTCAACCCCATGACCTCCACTATAGAAACTGCTCACCCGGCCTGCTGTGCTATGATGTTGCTTGATGACCTATGGACGATGACTTCCATTTAATGTGTATTGGTGGAGTGGTTGGAGGAAAGGGTGGGCCAACGGGCATGCCCGACTGGACCAACCCATGGTCTTCGACATACACAAAATACCATTGGCAAAGCATTTGGGGGTGGGATGCATGGCACCTCATCCGCGCCAAAGGTCTAAAGCCTATGCCACATGGATGCCGCAGGGAACTAAAAACACATGTCCAGGGGTAGAGGCCCATGTTTAATTTTTCTTTTTAATATTTATAACAAAATCAATGCATACAAAGGTGGGTGGTGCAGGTCTAACCTATAACTTACGCCCAAATATTCCAGTTCCTTACCAGTTGGGTTGGAGTGAATTGTTTAATGATCAGGAGAGCGATTTTATATATTTGTTGATTTTAAAGGCAATTTTGGATAAAGAGGCATAAATTGCTCATTTTTCATCCTTTTTGAACTCAAGAAGAGCCTAAATAAGGGGTTTTGAGCATTTTGGACACAATGGTAGTGTTTTTGTTTTGTAGATTGAAGCTTTTATGTTGAAGTATTAAGAATTTGAGCATATAATAAAACAGTTACCATTGGAAGCTGGACCTAGAGACGTAGCCCAAGATGGGTGAAATCTGTTATCAATTTGCTTGTGTGTTGATGTTGCATGTTTTTCCAATTTTAAGTGTTAATATTTTGCAAAATTTACCTAATTTTGTGTACTTTTTCAACCACGATCCATTGCCTAAAATACATGAACTAGCTTGCAAATTATTTCATGAAACTTTCAATTTTAATTTTTGGATCAGTTTGGTATCAGAGCATGGGTTTTGTGAAGGTTTGAAATTATTTGCAAAGTTTTTGAATGATTACAAGGTCTAGATTGAGAAGAGGAGAAGAAGCAATTGAATAGCCTAACCCTCAAACTAGCTCAAGAATACCACATACTCCACAAGTCATGGCACACAAAGAAGGACAAGGACAAGAACTAACGTCCGAGGGTGATATATCTCTTAGAAAAGTTTTCTTTGATATGATTGAGATGGTGAAAGCGTTTTATAATGAAAGAATAACACATTTGCAAGGAGAAATTTATAATCAAGCAAAAGGTGATGGTGGGAATGAGAGAAATCCTCCACCTCCCCCTCCTCCTTCACCCGCATCCTCACCTCCTTCTTCACATATACCTACTCTTCCTACATCTCCAAGAGGACATGCTAAGTCTCCTTTCCTTAAGCTTTATGTCATGTTTGAATTTCCAATGTATAATGGAGAAGTAAATGCTAAAAATTTGGATATTTGGGTTTTTCATATTGAAGTTTATTGCAGGATTCAAAAGATTTATGATGTTGTCACAAAGATCCTCTTTCTTCTCTTATTTTGGAAGAAGAAACTCTCATGTGGTGGGAGGAAACGAGTCAATAAGATTTGAAGAAAAGTGGTAAAATTATCTCTTATTGGAATGATTTTATCGATGCATTAAGAAGGAAATTTTACCCATTAGCTTATATGAAAAAAACAATAATGGATTAGAAATTTCTTTAGACATGCTAAAGTTACACACAAGAATTTAGAAAAAGAGCATTAATATTGTGTGTTTATTTGACCTCACAAGATACTCTCCTTATCTATATATATATGTATATATATATATATATATATATATAGGTGGATTTCATATCTATTTGAGACATACTATACTTATGTTTAATCCCACCAATGTAGATGAAGTATGTGTTTAGGCTACTCTAGAATCAAGAGGCAAGAATGTTCCTCAAGAATCCAATAAGAAACCCTTTAAATATTGAGAAAAAGGAAGGGGGATATTTAAAGGCAAAGGTAAGAAGAATGCTACCATCAAGAAAGAGGGAGAGAAACTTACTTGTATGTTCAAAATATGGCCATGATGAAGGGCATTGTTGGAAATTACACCTACAATTGAGACCAAAGAAGTTCAATAACAGGGGAAACAAAAGGTTACTGCTACAACTCAACAAGATTTAGGATTTGATTTAGGTGGTGAAGCCAAAATATTAGCAATGGGGATGAAAGGTATAACTTCTAAAGAAATTACTAGTTCTTTTAGTAAGCCTATTGAATCTAAAAATGATAAAGAAAGAAGTGAGTTTCTTCATATGAGGGTCATTACAAAACATACAAAGGTTGATCAATTATTTTATAGTGGATCTCAAGTCAATCTTATCTCTGAAGCAATTTTCAAGAAAATTAATCTAGAGACTAAACCTCATACGAAACCTTACCCTTTGGGTTGGCTATGTGATGATGCCAAATTGCAAGTGATAAGAAAATGTAAACTCAAATTTTCTATCACTGATAATTTTGTAGCTGAGGTAGAGCTTGATATAGCACCACTTGATATTTGTGAGATTGTCTTAGGGAGTCCATATTTGTATGACCAAAAAGCCATATTTTTCAATCATGAGGTCAAATATCATCTTTTCAAAGATGGAGTTGAGTATATTGTTAGAGAACATCGCAAGAATATGAACTTATCTCTTGTTAGTGCAGGTCAAATGAAAAGGCTTGTGAGTGCTAGTAAGAATTTTGGGTTGTTGATGATTAAAGCTAAAGATACAGGTGAATCTGAAGATTTTTTAGGATGTTATTCTAAAATCAAGTATGAATTGGTTGAAGTTGTTAATACTTATGAAAAGATGTTCTAGGAACTTGGAGGGTTACCTCCAACAAGAGGAATCCAACATGAGATACAATTGCAATATAATGATCCACTTCCGAATTGTAATATTATTAATTATCCATCAGATAATTAGAATATTAGAGTTCTTACTTTTATTTATTAGTTAAGTATATAAGAGGGTGGACGGACCCATAAACCCAATTGATGAATAAAATCCACTTCTATATTGTGAATGTGGGTTAGTTGAGTAGTGGAGTAGCATTATAGAGTAGTGAAGGAGAATAATAATGAAGAAATAGAATAATCATTTTACTCCTCTAAACACCCACAGTTTCCGCAGGAATTACGCATTCCAACAGTGTAGTTTAAGAAGAGGAAGGAAGTTCCAAGCATCTCATCTTAGAATCCTATGAGGGATCAGGCCCTCACTTGGTGAGATCATTTCCATTAGTTGTGAACAGAATTTCATCATCTAGTAGCATGTTACAACATCCACCCTCTTGACAGCATAGCCACTTCCTGTAGTTGTGTAGTTCAACAGCTGCAACTTGAGAGGAGGAGCTAGAAGTCAAGCTTTCAACTTGGGAATCGAGAGAAAGGGGCCAACCCTTCATTCATTGAGTTGATTGGGTGATATTGCAGTAGTTAGATAATAATTTCATCCCCATATTAGCAATTACCCAGCATGAATACGTAAGTTAGCAAGTAGGAGTGCATCTTTCAACTCAAAAGGGCTAAAATTCCAAACTCAAAACTAAGCCAAACCATTTCTAGGTTTTTCAAGGCTTTTCGAGTAGAGTCTATGGTTAAAATTGTGGATTTTTCTAAGAAAACTAGTAGCCTCATGCACAAATTTCATTACCTAGCAGTAGTAGTTTCTAGCGGCACTATGAAGAGGTAAGCCTTCCAGCAGGATCAACAATTCATATTTCCAGTGCTGGGATTTAGAGTTGCTTCAACCATATTTGCTGGGCTTGAGTGTATTATTTTAGGATCATTGTGTATATTCATTTTATATGATTATAATGATATGGATCAGCTATTTCTACTCATATATATGATGTCTTCATGTATTCCAACATTTTCCATGTCTACATGTTTTATTCTCATTTTACTGTAGTTGGAATTGTGCATATGTTCTATATTCTTGTCTTTCCCACTTTGGGATATTACAGTGGTATCAGAGCATGATCACTGGCTCAGCTTATGGGCATTTCATGATATTAGAAGAATAAGAAGAAGAAGCATAAAAATAAGAAGTCTTTAATAGCGGAAGGAATTATTTTTTCCAAACTAATTTTCCAATATATGCAGGATCTCACCATGGAGATCAAAGAAATGAGAGTAGATAGGGAAACAGAAACCTCAAGAGAGTTTCAAAGTGGAGAGAATCCCAGTACTTCATATCAGTGGTGTAAGCAATTGCTAGTGCAACTAGTTTCATAGCGCCCCACTATGCCCACTTTCCTTGTAGAAGGAAATGAAGGACATGGAGATGGAGGATATTTGGAGCATGAGACTCTTAATGATTATCTTGCAGAGTATCGATCTCAATAAAGAGGTTTCAAAGCCAATCTAACTTTCCAGAATTTTTTCCAGATCAAAGAGAACTGGAGACCCTGAAGTAGCAATAGAAGAAGAGGGCACATGCATAATATATTCTTTCTGCCTACATTCGATGTGTCATCCAAAAGCATGACAAAATATTGGATGGAGAAATTAGATGCATTATTCCAGCTACATCAAGTAGCAGAAGCGGGGGCTATTGAGATTACAACACTGCACCTTGAGGGTGAAGCAAATGACTGGTGGTTTGATAGATTGGATCATGCAAGAGTGAATGTGTATGCAAAGCTCATGCAAATATTGGTAGAGAGGTTTGATAGAAGAAACCTAGAGGCACATTCCATTTAGACATTCTCAAAAATTGAAGAGGAAGTGTATGAGGAGAAGAAGGGAGATGTTAGTGATGATACATCGGGAGGAGATCAGCTACCACCAGTAGCAGCAACAGAAAGTGTACTTGCATGGATTGGAGGAGCCCTTTCATTTTGGCAAGATGTTCGCAAGAATTTGACATTGAGAGTCCAAGGCACCATTCAGGAGGTGCATGAGGAAGAGGAAGCAGATACCAGTGCTGGTGTATCAGGAGCAGATCATCCATCACCACCATCAGAAATAGGAGAAGAATTTGCACTGGTTGGAGGAACTCTTTTATATTTGCAAGATGTTTCCAAGCTTTAGTTGATCCAAGGTATGCATAAATTTCCACCCCATATTGTTTCATCATAGCTTATTTAGATTTGTGGGGACATGCCATCAGGGAAATTGCATGAACATGTGTTGGAGCACATTATTGATGTGGAGCACAGGATTGTCACTGCATAGAGGAGCCTTGATTGGTTCAAGGAGAAGAGGTATAGCTATCCCGGTTGACATTTTTGAGCTACACACAACCCTTTGTGCTGGAGTGTGGAGCTTCAAAGGAAGGGATAAGCACAATCCTAATGCAGGGAAGCTATTCCATAGTTTTCGAGAACTGAAGGCGACCGTTGCATGAGATTTCACATTCTATTTACGACAAGGAGATGTTGGGAATTATGCATGCATTGGTAAAATTCCGACAGTATTTGGTAGGAAGTATATTTTGGGTGAAGACCAACCACCATAGTCTCTGACACCCTTTTGAGGAGGATCAACAACTGCAGAAAAGGCAGAAATGGTGGATCAATACAATGAAAGACTATGAGTTCAGCACTGTGTATGGAGAGGGCCATTTGACAACAGATGCATTATCATGGAAATCAACATCGTTGTCTTTGAGGGGTAGTGATGCATATTGGAGGGCCCCATTGTTACTTGAAAATATTGATGACTGCTTCACTTTTGAAATGTTGGATGGGTAAATGGTAGATGGTAGACATAATGTTATGAATAAGATCTTCTATTATCAGGACAAAGTCTCTTTGATAGACACCTCACAAATCAAAGAGAAGAATTTTCATGCAGCACATCACTCACCCTTGTTGGGGCCTCATAGATCCAACTGAGCCATCAGAGAGAGGATCTCATGGAGATACCTTAAGGATGATGTACTCCAACCTATCATGGGGTACAAAAGTTTGTTGGAAGAACACAGAGGAGTGTATTGTCAGCATTGATTAGCTATCGAGGTATGAACATTGATTCGACATTTCTACACAATACACTTCCAGTTTATCTTTATAGGATGTATTCAGACTTCATGGTCTTCCCAAGGCCATATATAGTGATGGGGACAATAGTTTTCTGAGAATATTTTGGTGGGAACTTCTCCATTTAGTGGGTATCAAGTTGGTACATGGTATGAGTCAGCACCCGCAGTTGGATGGACAGAGGGAGATGATGAACAAGTGGCTGAAAAAATACTTGAAGATCTATGACATGGGGCAGCAGGAAGCATGGCTGCATTGGCTGCTCTTGGGTGAGTATGGTTACCACCCAACATTTTAGATTGGTAAGTTCTATTCCTTGCACAATAATGAGGTGATCTAGTAGCCGGAGGCATGGCTGTGTTGGATACTCTTGGGAGAGTATGGCAAAGACAATGCATTTTATATTGATATATCATTTTTTTCTACCTTTCACAATAGTGATGAGATGCAACAACTGGAGGCATGGCTATGTTGGTTACTCTTGGGAGAGTATGCCCACCATATGACATTCCGCATGTCAATTGGTATGTCATTGTTTTATAATTAGCATGATGATGATGATGTCTTGTGGCAGTAGGAGGCCTTGCTGTGTTGTATTCTCTTGGGAGAGTATGGCTACCATACTTGGTATGATTGATGATGTGATTGTTGGGCCGTTAATATGACATTATTATTATCACTTTTGAACACTTATTCCACCCATTTCTACTATTCTTCATCATGTCATTTATTATAATTTATTATATAAATCCATTTTATGATGATTTATGCTTCTATGAATGAATATTATTTATTCTCCTTTATTTCTAATAAATTGATGATTATGCATGATTTTATCAATGATAGTTTTAATAAATCAGTTGTAACATTATTCACCATTTTTAGCCTCGAAGATAATTTCCAGATTGAAGATTTGATCATTAAAAGTGCCAACTCAGAAATTCGCTGGAATAAGAAGTGACGGTTTTGCGGTTGAGATTTCGAGCAAATGAAGCAGAATCTGGAAAATCCGGAACATGGGTTTTGTCCAGAACGGACCCAATTAACATTAGTGAAGAATGGTTTGCCCAAATTCGGCTTTTACTGAGAGAAACGCAGGGTTCTTTGAGCACGATTTTCTGAGATTTGTTGTTGCGGCCGTCTTCCAAATCTCAGCTGCAAAGCCAAATTCGCCTTGTTCTTGTTGATCAAATGGTTAGAAGCAAACCAATTTTGTAATAGAAATCATGTTATACTTATCTTTATTGTAACTTCTCTCTGATCTCTCTCTATTTAAATGAAAGCAGAGATCAGAGATGGGGATGATTTGGGGATGATTTTGGGATGATTTGGGGGATGATTTGGGGATGAAAAATGATGGAAAAATGATGAAGAATGATGGTGGATTATTCATGATAGGATAGGGATTGTTGCATGCTGTAATTCTCAAGCCTTTGCTGTTGTAATGATTCCACAATTTGTTGATTAATACATGATTTGGGAGTTGCTGTTCATTCTTTTCATTCTGAAGTAACCCAGCAGCGTCCGCTGACGGCTAAGGGCCCAGCCTCTGGTGGAGTACGCTGCTGCTGTGTATCATATCTTTACAATTGCTGCCGTGTGATGGTTTGATTTCCTTTTCATTTCTTTAAATTGTTTTGTTCAGTAATCTTTTGTTTATGAACATTTCGCAGAATTGCTTTGTTATATTGAAATCATAATTGGATTGCGTGAGTGATAGAATTATTAATTATAACCTGAAATGTCCTGCTGATAATTCTGATCTAATGCTGCGCTATCTAATTAAGACTATGGTTCATTTAATTGCTGCTCAGTTATAATTGCAATGGTTTTTCAATTAAGTTACTATTCAATTATAACTACGATTGTTGTTGCTTCAATAACTATGATTAATGTTCATGCTGATAGGTTGCTGATTCAATTACATTTATAGTTGTTGTGTCTTTCTAATGACTTAGTTTTGTTGTTCGGTTCCATTTAAGATTGTTGTTTAATTATAGTATTTTAGCATTGCTATTCCTTTCCATTAATAAATCATTTTTGTTAGATGAAGCTTTGCTGTTCATTTCTGTTGATTCATTGCAAGAGTGCTTTTAAAGAGTTTTCCTAGTTTACTTTCAATAGCAGTTTTAGTTCAATTTCGATTTCCTTTTAATTGCTTTAAAGCAGGACTGTCGACTGTAGAGAACATTGGTTATTGCTTCCTCGTTCCCAGATTGATTGTCTTGTTCCGGTTTGATTTCAATTGCATCAATATCCAGAGGAATGAGTTATTGCTACTGTATCCTCGACTGATGGTTGTTTGAGTGAATGATTTAGTTTAGAACATTTCAGTTTCTTGCTGTTCCAATTAGATTTTGTTTCCAGCTTTCATTTACTTTTGCATTTTAAGCACTATACTGCAAAACATTACTCTTGAGTAAATAGCCGACTCAGACTGAGTACACTCTTGAAATAAAAAGTCGTCCCTGGGTTGATAATTAATGTGAAGGTAATTAGGAGTTAAAAAGACCCTTTTTATCGCTCCACATTTTGGCGTCGTTGCCGGGGAGAGTGTAGCCATTTCTAAAGAGTAGTGTGAATCTGATGAGTGCCTGCTAGGGAAGAGTTGGATCTTAAAAGCGGAAGGTAAGAACCTGCGTGCGGAGCATGTACAAGCCCCGCTCCACTGTCCGCTTTCCTAATAGATTTGATGTTGCTTTGTTAGGTAGAAATAGATGTTTGAATTTTTGTGTGAATGACTAGGAAAAAAATAGAAATTTTGGAAAATGAATCACAAGGTTTCACTCAAGTGGTGATGTAAGCACCACCCATTTCACTAACTAATTGACAGGGACATTGGAAGAAGGAGCTTCGAAGGAACACATGAAGAACATCTTATATTATGGTAAGAAATGGCTCACGTTTCTACTTTTGAATTTCCTATCAAAGATCTAGGAGGAGTGATACAAATGCACATAATTACCCCATCTTTACCAAATTTTCATGGTTTAGCAAATGAAGATCCAGATACATTCTTATTTGAGTTCGAAATACTTTGTAGAGGATATGATTATTGTACTAATGATCAAAGATTGAAAGTGTTTCTTCTTACTCTAAAAGGAGCAGCTCTCGATGGTTCATGAGCCTAGGTGGGAATTGCATCCAATCATGGGAGGACATGAAGAACATATTCTTGAAGAAGTACCAAGACTATTGCAAATCCAATGAAGATATTTTCGGTATGATACAAGGGGAAGATGAAAGTTTGGAGGACTATGTAGATCGATTTCATTATAACCTTCAAAAATCAAAGCATGAGCATTTGGAAAAAGAGATCTTAAAAACACTCCTCCTTAAAGGAATCAAAGATGAATTTTTAGAACTCTTAAATCTGATAGGAAAAGGTGATGTTTTTCAGTTATCATATGATGATGTTTGTGAGTTGTGCATAAGGTATTCAAGAGGAATCTCCAAGGCTGGTAAGAATTCTCGAGATGTTTGTTCTTTCTTTTCCAAATCTGCTACAAGAATAGGAGACATAAGAGCTGAAATCAATGATTTATTTGAAAATTTTAAAGTTGATTTTATTAGCTCTCTAAGCTCAAAATTGGACGTTTTGCAGGTTCATAAAAATGAAGAATTTGATGAAGTGTTTTTTCCTCATGACCGAAAGGAGCAGCCCATAGATGGTTACTCTTCCTTATCTAGGATGGAAGTATCATATCAAAGAGGTGAGGAAGCTGCAACAAGGTCAAAACCATGGAAATCATGGCCTACAGTTATGGTTCAAAACACTTCTTCTCCATTCTCTTACTTGCATAATCCATTATGGAATACTCATGTTCTAGGGCAGCCATGTCAATTTCAATATAACCACCAATCTTATCTACAAGTTTGGCATGGTTCACCGACTACTCTCCCTCATCTTGTAGCACAAGCACATTCTCCATATTCTCCACCAGCTCTTTCACAACATCCTGCTTGCATATCAAATTTATCCACTCAACCCAACCAACCACATCATCACAATGCTCCATTCCATACACAATTTCCTGCTCAACTAATTCCACACCCTCACCATAATAAACCAGTACAACATGCTTACAATGTTGAACTGCAAAATTTACCCATCCTTCCCACCCATTCTATCTCACATGCACCAATGGAGAAAACTTACAATGAGATTCAGAATGTTTCAAATTCAAAAATTGTAGAAGCTATGGAAAAAAATGAGGTTTCTTTTAATATGCATCAACAAGTCATTTTAAAAGCTCAAGAACTTCATGATATGATGGCTATGGGAAATCAAGAAAGTAAAGGATATATTGAAGATTGGTTTCATTCCATCACTTGTTTGCAGCATCACTCTATACTTCAACAATTTTTAACAACATCTTTTCAAGGGAAGTTGGCTTCTCATACCCTAATTTTTATCAACATGCATTTTTCAAATTTGGGTATGTACATATTTGAAGCCTTATTTCGAAAATGGTTCCATTGGAAGTACTCCTATACATAGTCATATTCATATTTAAATCAAAGTAGGTTAGTGAAAAAATAAAATAAAATAAAATAAGAACATAAATAAATGCATTTTGTTTTTTTTTGTAAAAATAGTTGTTTTTTTTGTTGCAACACGCTATCGAAATCAACATCGGTGATAAATATTTAAATTTATTTGTGTATGTAGATGAATCATAATAGAAATAATAAGTTCTACAAACACTCATTTTTCATTTTTATCACCAATTTGAAAAAATGCTTGAATATCATTTTTTTGGCTTGCGGGCTTGATGAACGTTTTGGAAAAACAGTCGGGACAGTCATGTTTTGAGGGACCAAAAGTGAATATTTTTAAAAACTGTTTCTACCCTAGGTAGCCCTTGATGTCTAATTTCTAACCCAATTTGAATCAGTCAATTTGGATTTGAAACGAAAAAGTTAGAACCAAAACATTGACCGGATGTCTAGTGGGCAGCTCAGGAACAGAGTTGGAACAGTCAGTTTTTGGAGGCCTAAATGTTTGAATTTTTAAAACCTGTTACTATGGTAGATTCCCCTATGAATATAGTTTACAATGCAATTGGAATCACTCATTTTTGATATCGTATGGGGAATTTATGATCAAAATACTGACTGTCTATCGTAAATCAGCACCCTTAAAACTATGTCTTTCTGGCTGTTCCTTACAGTATTTGACCTATCAATTCTTCTTGTCTTCAAAACCTGTTTCTATTGGAAATAAATAAATGAATCTAATTTCATTTCCAATTTGAATCATTCGAATCCGACATCAAACGAAAACGTTACGCTTAAAACATTAACTGTTGATCTGAGCTGGGTAATTGAAAATGACTATGTTATGCAGGTTGTTCTAACTAAAATTGACATATCATATCATTGAATTTCTAAAACCTGTTGCTACTGGAGATAAAACTTTGAATTAGCTCTCATTTGGCTTTGGAATCACTCAATTTCGATGAAAAACAAAGAAGTTGTGATTAAAACACTGCTGGATAGTATGGTCGACCACTGCTCTCCCGCAAGTGACAAATAAATTTTACTTTGTTATTTTCTCAATGGATTTGTTATATAGAGTAACTACTTGTTGTTTTTTTGCATCATTCTTGGATTAGGGGAGCCCGATCACCTTTCTTTCTCCATGATTTAATGTTTTATTGCAGGTAGATACTCGTTTTTTGCAGGTCCTAGGAGAAAAAGAAGGTCAATTTATGGACGAGTGATTCTTGAAACAAATTTTAATAAAACAAAGGAATTTCATCCAACTCATTACCCAATGGATTCATAATAGAAGAAATGAAGAATTGATTTCGATTTGAAGATTCATGTCTTGTCACTGCTGCCAAAACATTCTTCAAAAAGATCATTTTTTTTTTTACATAATATCATAGCTGTTGTAACTTAATTTACATATTGTTTTTAAATAAAATGTTGTTTCTTTTCTAATTTCTCTTATATTTTGTGTTTCAGGTGTTGCTTCATTCAAAGTGTAACTCATCCTCAACAGCAATGCTGTGAACAGCGAATTTGTTTTTTTTTGCATGTTTGCATTTTATGATTGTCCATTTTGCTGTTCCTTTCCGAATGGAACAACACTTCTTGACTTTCATTTTTGCTGTTCTTTTTCAAAAGGAACGGCACTTGCGTTTCTGCTGTTCCTTTTCCAAAGGAACGACACTTTTAGTTTTTGCTGTTCCTTTTTCCAAAGGAACGACATTTGCATTTTCACATTTTTTTATGTGTATTTTTGCTTTTTGGTGTGCATTTCCTTTGCTGTTCCCTACACGGAACACCACTTTTTGAGTGTTTTTGCTGTTCCTTCAAAAGAGCAACACTTTGGGATTATTTTCGAGAGCAACCCTTCCTTCCTCTTGTGGGACTATTCCTAGTTCATCTCAACCACATTTTACTGATTCCCCTTCATGGCATGAAGTACACTATTTTTATGAGGACAAGAATTATGGATTATATTGAAGCGAGTTAATATCATTCACGTTATGATCTTTAACAGGACAGCTCCTTGATGATAGCTTATTTTCAAAAGGGACACAATTATTTATATACTACTTTACTGCATTGTTTTCTGTTGAACATGATATTGATTGATCATCTTAATACCATGCTGGTTCCACCCTTCCTGGTTATAATCTTCTCTGTCTGTAATAAACGAGATTATGGGTATATTTTTTTTCTATTGACATGTTCAACTTCTTCCACCATCCCTGCTCTTAAGGAGTACTGAGCCTCCCTCTTTTTATCATAAAATTGTGTAATAACAACAAAATTTTGTTCACAGATGGAGGATAGGGGGTCTCATTACGAGCTAGCCTACCATGTTCATAAGGTTGTAAGAAAGTGACATTCCCATTATGGCCACCACACCAGGGTTATGATCCATTTGATAGTCAAATTATCCTTGGAACAGGAGGTCTCATCACGAGCCGGCCTGATCACTTTTGCTACATCCCAGTGAATGGCAGTGTGGTTATCTGGTTACCACGCCAGCACACTGATCTCTTCTGTAGAACAGCACTGTAACTCTCCATTTATAAATTGAGGATTCCGGCTCATATGGGTTAAAAAGCAACCCTGCCGAGGCTATGGACTCCTGCTGGCAGCAGAGGCTCTGCTTATGGTATTGAAGTTATATCTTATCGTCAATTATTACTATAATACCCTTTTCTTATTTTTTTTTCTTTTTATCAGAGAAGTTATTTCCTTAATTTTCCCTGTTTTGAACCTTTATGCATGAGAAATTGTTTTATGATCAATCGCATCATTTTCAGCTAGCATACTATCAGTAAAGCATCTTTTTGGCATATTGTTGTTCTTTTTCTCTTTTTCATAACTTATCATCAATCCAAAGCGTCCTATATTTTATTCATAACTATCTTTACACACTCTGCTCTCATTATAACCATAACTCTCGCTGTCCTATCATTGATATGTGTACTTTGCTTTATTTACTGCAATATTGTTCATTCCCTTGCCTTGCTCTCAGCACAACACCTCTCATACGATTTATGGTCATGGAATTCCTTTTCCAATTGGAGGGGGAATGTATGCATTATGGGATAGCATGCGATATGATTACTACACTCTGCCATAACTTGTTGATTTGCCAAAATATTAGTATTGCATGTATACATAAGTTTTTCTGATTGAAATTTTTGCATGCATCTTATCTATTGCTTACACTATGGATTCAAGAACATTGTATGCCAAATAGTGCTTTGTTTGCAGAAAAACAACAAGTATGGGCAGAATTCTATTCATAGCATGACCACACTATTACACTTAACAGAAGAGGCTCGCGCACGTGAACAATTCTTCAGACATGATGTGCTTACCTGGATTCCACCTTTTGTATCACTTTCAGCACCAACTCTGCCTACATCAGCTTCAACAAATGCCAGTCCATATATGTCATTCCACATTTTTCTTTTTGGAGGTAAAACTTGAGGTAAAATAGCATAATTTTATGATTTATTACGAATTTAGGAGAATTTACTGAAATCCATTTTGAGCATTATTTATCATCCTTCATTCCACATCTTTACCACTTCCCCTTTTTCAGCAGCATATCATCTTTCAGTTTGGGGGAGTGTTGCTTTCATTCATTTCTTTCTTATGACTATGCCATTCATATTCTTTATCATCCATTGCTATTCTTATTCATTCTCAACACCGCCCTTATTCCATGTTGTTTTACACCAAGCATAGAATTCAACAGCTGGTAGCAACCACCTCTATTTGTTTTCTAGCATCGCATGAGGGCATGCTAATTTTTCAGAGAGGGGGAGGAATTGCTACACATGATGGATGTTTTCTATTTTCTTTCTCATTTAAGGCATACAATTTCAGTGTAGAAATTGATTTCCATAATATTTTTAAAACTATGAACTCAATTCTTGTGATTTTTGGAAAACACAGACGTATCATTAATACAAACCCAGATAATTTCAAGATAAATTGGTTCATAAAATTTCGGAAATCATGCACTCTCAGCTACAGTCATTTTGTTTATATCTCATGATCCATGCATCAAAACAGTTTGATTTTTGGATCATAAAGGCATTCATATATTATAAATTTACTTGCCAAATTTTAACAAAAGCTGGTTTGTAGTTTTTGAGAAAATGGTTAATGAAGTTTGCTGTTACTTATATCATATTTTGTTGCAACTTCATATATACATATAGTTGAATGTCAATATAAAAATTGTTATGCCTTCATCAAGATTACTAAAAGTGAATATTCATTAATTAAGGAAGAATTCATTTGTTCTATCCATTTCATGAGCTGAGATGAACATATTTTTTATTGCTTGGTTAACACATGGGTTTTTGTCTTTGGGTTGCATGAGGACATGCAATATATTCAATTTTCGTTGCATGAGGACATGCAACATATTGAGTGTGGGGGTATGTTGGGCCGTTAATATGCCATTATTATTATCACTTTTGAACACTTATTCCACCCATTTCTACCATTCTTCATCACGTCATTTATTATAATTTATTATTTAAATCCATTTTATAATGATTTATGCTCTTATGAATGAATATTATTTATTCTCATTTATTTCTAATAAATTGATGATTATGCATGATTTTATCAATGATAGTTTTAATAAATCAGTTGTAACATTATTCACCATTTTTAGCCTCCAAGATAATTTCCAGATTGAAGATTTGATCATTAAAAGTACCAACTCAGAAATTCGCTGGAATAAGAAGTGACAGTTTTTCGGTTGAGATTTCGAGCAAATGAAGCAGAATCTGGAAAATCCGGAACATGGGTTTTGTCCAGAACGGACCCAATTAACTTTATGTAAGAACGGTTTGCCCAAATTCGGCTTGTACTGAGAGAAACTCAGGGTTCTTCGAGCACGATTTTCTCAGATTTGTTGTTGCGGCCGTCCTCCAAATCTCAGCTGCAAAGCCAAATTCGCCTTGTTCTTGTTGATCAAATGGTTAGAAGCAAACCAATTTTGTAATAGAAATCATGTTATACTTATCTTTATTGTAACTTCTCTCTGATCTCTCTCTATTTAAATGAAAGCAGAGATCAGAGATGGGGATGATTTGGGGATGATTTTGGGATGATTTGGGGGATGATTTGGGGATGAAAAATGATGGAAAAATGATGAAGAATGATGGTGGATTATTCATGATAGGATAGGGATTGTTGCATGCTGTAATTCTCAAGCCTTTGCTGTTGTAATGATTCCACAATTTGCTCATTAATACATGATTTGGGAGTTGTTGTTCATTCTTTTCATTCTGAAGTAACCCAGCAGCGTCCGCTGGCGGCTAAGGGCCCAGCCTCTGGTGGAGTACGCTGCTGCTGTGTATCATATATTTACAATTGCTGCTGTGTGATGGTTTGATTTATTTCCTATTCTTTTGAATTGCATTATTTTACAGTTTCATGTTTTTATAGTATGCTGTTAAATATTTTATGGAATTATTTTATTGCACAAGTTGAGATTGAATCGTGTGGTTGTTCTTTTCCATCATAACAGAGATTATTATCCTTTTCAACTTATATTGTTATGCTGTTCATTTCAAATGTAAAGCTTCGCTGTTCATTTCAGATTGTTGGTTATTTGATTCCACTAATTAGAGTTTGCTGTTCAGATTTATTAAATATGATTCGTTGTTTAATTCCTTTAATTATAAGTTTGTTGTCCATTTACTTCGTTGTTTAGTTTGGTTGATTAATTGCAAGAGTTTGCTTTTAAGGAGTTTTCCTAGTTTACTTTCAATGGCAGCTTTAGTTTAATTTCTATTTCCTTTTAATTGCTTTAAATCAGGACTCTCAACTGTAGAGAACATTGGTTATTGCTTCCTCGTTCCTAGATTGATTGTCTTGTTCCGGTTTGATTTCAATTGCATCAATATCCAGAGGAATGAGTTATTGCTACTGTGTCCTCGATTGATGGTTGTTTGAAGACAGGCCAGTTTAGTTGAACATTTGGGTTTCTTGTTGTTCCCGATTAGATTTTTTGTTTCTGACTTTCATTGCTTTTGCATTTCGCTTAACTGTCTTTGCATAGCTTGTTTGCTGTAGAATAATCATGCCTTCTCGGTAGTGCCTCTTGAAATAAAAAATCGTCCACAGGTTGATAATTAATGTGAAGGTAATTGGAAACTTAAAGAATACACTGTCGCTCTACTCAGTAAGGATATCATTCCATTCAGAATTTAGTCCTCGGATGATATTTCCTAATGAGGTATGGTATGCGTCAAACGGAGATCGTATGCCAAAGTTACGCCCCTGGGAAGTTGAAACACCAATTTACCCAAACGGGGCCCATAGTTTTGGCGCTTCATCTCCTAGGGTTAGGGTTTTGGCTGTTTAGGATTTCCCATTGTTTCTAAATGATAAATAGGCCCTCGAGCCTCATTGTAACACAGTTCAGAGGCCAGTAGCCGCCACATCTCTTCTCAGAGATAGCTACCAGCGCCCTAGCTAGTTTTATTTCCATTCTGTCTGTAAGCAAAATTTAGTTCGTTGATATTAATGAAATGAAGTGTTATTTCCGCTGCATCTCTGTATTTATGTTTATATGTTTATTCTGTTGCGTTCCTGCATAAATCCGGATCAGTGGTATCAGAGCGGTCTGCTTTTTCTCGATCCTTCTTTGCATGTCTCCAACGAGGTCGGGGTATAAGGAGCTAGGGCTCGATCTGGTGGAACCTTTGCAAGATCAGCCTCGCAAACCTCGACGGACGCCCATGGGGGACGAAAAGAAAGATGAGGGAGCAGGAGATCCTATCAAAATATTGCTCGAGGAGGCCCTCGAAAGACAAAAGAACGTGATGATGGATAACTTTGCTCAGATAGCTTACGGCTGCCAGGTGGCGCTGTCTGCGCATCCGGCGACCACTGCGGAGCGCGACTCCTTTTAATTAGTAAATTTTGACATTCCCATATTTGAGGGTCAAATAGACGCAGATGCCGTAGATAGATGGTTGAATCTATTAGAAGGATATTTCTCTGTTCATGACTTTTCAGACCGGGAGAAGATTGTTTTTGCACTCCTCAAAGCTACCCCCCATGTTAAGGACTGGTGGGAAACCTACTGTGAGAACAAGGACCAGACAGAACCCTCTCTGTTCTCGGCCGTACCAACTTGGAATTCTTTCCGAGACGCCGTCAAGGAACAGTACTATCCTGTGGGGAGCTATGAGGACAAGTACATACAATAGACCACGCTGCGACAACAAAGGGATCAAGATGTGCATGAGCTGACGAATCTATTCCATACCCTGCGCACAAAGTTGGGTATCAAAGATTCAAAGAAACATCTGGTGCTAAAGTATCGCAGCTGTCTGCACAAATACATTCAGGAAGGCGGAGTTCCTTGACATCTCACCAAACGTGCCGGCATCTGGGTATGTTTTGCCAGGGTCGACGAAATTCCGTAGAAAGAAGCGAGACTTTGGATCTACGAATCAAAAACGAGGGAAATTAACCCCAAGCAACGGAACAAAGGGCAGGTCAAGGCATGAGCGCTGAAAACTCCATCGAAGCCACGAAAAAATAGCACCGCAAAGCCAAAGAAGGACAGGAAAGTAGGTGTGAGTTCCATAAGAGCTCCCTCACAAGACACGGTAGTGTCGGGCCAACGATCGCTAGTGGTAGAGATGAGGCTCTGAGTCGGATGTACTCGACTTGAATATTGAGGCTGCAAGCGAATGAAAAATGAAGCAATTGACGATGCGGAGCCCAACGCCACTGTTGCCACTGCAAAGATCCAAAAGGAGGAACCGGAAGATCCGGAGGAGGAGGAACGTCTCTTCCACTCCCAGATGTGGGTAAAGGGCTCCCCGGTACAGTTCATTGTCGACAATGGGAGCCAAAAGAACCTCATTTCAGCAGACGCCGTGAAGCGGTTGGGCTTGCCGACCACGGCTCACCCACATCCATACACCATCGGGTGGCTTCACCAAGGACGAGATCTCCGCGTCAGCCAGCAGTGCCGCCTTCCCTATAGCATCAAGCCCTTCACGGATGAGGTATTATGTGACGTTGCTCCTATTGATGTTTCTGATGTATTATTAGGACAACCATACTTGTGGAAGCGTCATGGTGTGTATGAGTCTCGGCCTCGTGCTGTTATTGTTACTTTGGGAAATAAGTTGTACAGGATACCAGAGGTACCACCTCCTGCCGCTATCTCTTTGGTTACTGCAAAACAATGCGATGGCTGTTCCCAAGCTTGAGGAAATTTGTTTTCTGATGATCCGCCGGGGGGCAAGAAAGAGAAGCTGTGTGCCGACACTCGACGGGGCTCTGCGGCCACAACAACAACAAATGGATAAGGTTGTGAGGTACGGGGACTTATTCACCTCACCCACGGGGTTCTACGCAACTGTCGAGGTCAGCTTCACCAGGTCCCGGCACCGGCCCGGTCTGACCGCTACCCAATGGACCGATCTATCGGCGCTCTGTTCCGGAGAATGATGAAATCAAGAGGCAGATTCAGGAGCTGTTGCAGAAAGGTCACATCAGACCAAGTTCATCGCCCTGTGGGAGCCCGATCGTGTTGGTACAGAAAAAGGATGGGACGTGGAGACTCTGTATTGACTATCGGGCGCTGAACAAGATCACTGTCCGGAATAGGTACCCAATCCCATGGATTGATGACCTTCTGGACCAACTCCAAGGTGCAAAATATTTCGACAAGGTCCTTTAGTGGTGTCATAAGTACCAATTGAACCTGTAGATGTGTAGAAGCTGTGGCAACTGACCTTTTCGAATGGCTGGTCATGCCTTTTGGGTTGACGAATGCTCCCGCCCCCTTCATGAGGATGATGGATGACATCTTGCGGCCATTCACCAACTCATTTGTAGTGGTGTACTTGGATGATATTCTGATCTTCAGCCAGACTTGGGAAGAGCACCTTCACAACATCCGACAAGTCCTCCAAACACTGCGGCAACACAAGTTGTGTGCCAATTTGGAGAAGTGCACTTTTGGCATGACCCAGGTTCAATATCTGGGATACATTATTGATGAAAGGGGGTGCATGTGGATCCAGCCAAGATCCAAGTCATTCGGGATTGGCCAGCCCCAACCACTATAACAGAGCTTCGCAGCTTTCTGGGTCTTGCTAATTTCTATCGGAGGTTCGTGTTGGGATTTTCTCATATCACTTGGCCCTTGAGTCAAGTCACCAAGGGAGGAGCGAGAGCAAAATTTTTTTGGTCGGAACCTCAACAGAAGGTGTTCACAGAACTGAAAAACCACCTCTGTTCTGCCCCAGTGCTCACTTTACCAGACTTGCAACAGCCATTTGAGATCGAGACAGATGCCTCTGACTATGCTATTGGGGCAGTTCTTACTCAACAGGGACATCCAGTGGCATTTCACAGTGAGACATTGTCTGACACAGTTCGCAAGTACCCCACATATGACAAAGAAATGTACTCCATTGTGCAAGCTTGTCGACAATGGAAGCATTACATTTTGGGGAAGGAAACAATCATCCACACAGACCACAGGCCCTTGCAGTTCATACAGACACAAGGGAAGTTGCAGAATGATCGCCATCGGAAGTGGTCCACATATCTGCAACAGTTTCATTTGAACATCAAGTACAAGAAGGGTAGCACCAATCATGTTGCAGACTGCCTCAGCCGACCACCGATCGTGGCGCTCACCACTGTACTCAACGCTTGTGGGCACGAGACTTCTGATTGGCCGCTTCTCTATGAGAGTGACCCAGAATTCGGCCAAACTTACAAGGCACTCCTGGGGGGTACGCAAGTTCCAAATTTTCACCTCCAAGATGCACTTTTATGTCACATGGGACACCTTTGTGTTCCTTCAAGTGAGCGTGCCAAGATGATATGGGAAGCACACTACAGTCGAGTCGCTGGGCATTTCGGGGTCGATAAAACAGTAGAAATCCTGTAGAAGTATTTGTATTGGCCGAACCTTCGAAAGGATGTCGAGAAGCTTTGTCGGATCACCCTTGCTTGTTAACGTTACCAAGCAAGCCATCGAAGCTTAAGGCCTATGTCTGCTCCTCTACCTACCCCTAGTCAACCTTGGGAATCCATCTCCATGGATTACATGTCGGGCCTGCCTTCTACTAAGCAGGGAAATGACTGTGTTTTTGTGGTCGTCGATAGATTCTCGAAGATGGCCATTATGGCGGCCTGCAAGAAGAATATCACAGCAGAAGCCACTACTAAATTCTTCTTTGAACGAGTGTGGGTGCACTTTGGGATCCCACAGTCTATCATATCAGATCGGGATAGCAGGTTCCTCAGCACATTTTGGTCCAGCCTCTGGTCGATTTTGGATACCAAGCTCACCAAGTCCACAGCTTTCCATCCCCAAACAGATGGCCAGACAGAGGTCGTCAACAGAATGATTGTACACATTCTGCGCATGTACAATTAAAAGCATCCACGCACATGGGACGAGAGCCTCCCTTATGTACAACATAGTTATAATCGGGCTCTCCACAGTTCAATTGGCCATAGCCCCTTTCAGGTGGGCTTGGGATTCCAGCCACTATGTCCCATTGACGTAGCCATGCCATTTACAGCTGCTCAGGCCAATTCAGCTCATGTCCAGTCTGAAGTTGACAAAGCCAGTAGCTTCATCGAGCGCATTCAACACATCCGCCAACAGGTTCATGATATATTGGACAGAGCCAATGCCAAGTACAAGCAACGCCATGATCAACACCGGGTGCCACACAACTTCCAGGTGGGTGACAAAGTATAGCTACATTTGCAGAAGGAGCGCCTCACTGGACCCCACCGCAAGCTTCGCCCGCTCCGATACGGGCGGGGCACCACCGTCACCAAGACGTGAGGAACAATTCATTAGGAGCCTAGGTATTCCACCATTCATGATACGCACCCAGTCTTCAATGTGGATGGCCTTCGTCCTTACTTCTCACCTCTACTGGACACCTCAGACATCGCAGAACAACTCACACCAACTGAGTTAAATCCAGACTGCATGGAACAGGCCACCACAGATTGCATCATGGACATGCAAATCAAGAACACTCGCCAGCAGAAGATCCAACTATGTCGGGTTGTCAAAGCTGGCCAACTCCTGCACCAAGGAAAGTGGTTCACCAGGGACCAAGTTCAGCAGAAATTTCCTCATCTCATGGAGGAACTTAACACAATGGGGACCATTGCTTCCTAAGGAAGAGTACGAGTACACCGGACTTGTACGAGGGAATGCAACGAGAATAAACATATAAACATAAATACGGAAGATGCGTGGAAATAACACTTCATTTTCATTAATATCAACAGAATAGTTTTGTGGGGCAAATGGAAATAAAACTGGCTAGGCGGTAGCTGTCTGCGAGAAGAATGTGGCTGACTACGAACCTGCGAAGCTGACGTTACAATGAGGCTGCGAGGGCCTATTTGTCATTTAGAAACAATGGGAAATCCTAAACATCCAAAAGCCTAACCTAGGAGATGAACGCCAAACTATGGGCTTTAGTTTGGGTAGATTGGTGTTTCAACTTCCCGAGGGGCGTAACACGGCACTCCCGATCTCAGGCTGACGCGTCCCCGCCTGGGTCGGTGTCTAGCAGGGACTACAAATTTAGACCGGGCAACATCGATCCATGTTGGACCCTGTGTGGTTTCCCCCAAAAAACGTCGTTTGGGGCCTCAAAACGACTCCGGAAGTTTAGGACCCGAAAAACTGCTAAAAATAGTAAACTGTGCCGAAACTGAAAAACTGAAATAGACAATGGTGGAGCCCCAAGTGGAATAGGCAGGTGACCACCAATATCCACCTGGATCAAGAAATGAACTGGGTAGAACCTTTCTTGGATTCAAGTACCGGGAGGCACTAGGGTTGGCGGTGGAACCGAGAAAAATTCCCGCCCAAACTCCTCACCGTTGATCTAGTTAAGATCTACGAAGAGGATTTTAACACCAAACCTTATGAGTTGCATCATGATCCAGAAAATTCTGCCAAATGTACCATCCCATTGAATGCAGGTACCTTGGCTTTAAATGAAATTAAACGTGCGAGCTCATGCGTTGGTAGAAGCATTATATACGTTTGGTTTATGTTTGTTAAGAGTATAATGGCGACCGCATCCAATGTTTTAATTTGTTCCTTTCTATTCTATGTTAAAAAAAAGAACCTTAACATGTATTATCAAGTGCAATGATAAACTTTGGGGAGTAATTAATAATTACATAGCATATATATATAACCCTGTTATGGGTTGAACTTTTGGTAAATTAATTAACACAATACCTTATGTATCCCTGTTATGGGTTAAAGACAAACAATAAGATTAAATTTACATAAACATGTAAATTAGGGTAGGATCTAGGATTAATTTCTAGTAAAGTATAGTTTAAAATATATATATATATATATATATATATATATATAAATTATTGATGAGTGCGACAAGTGGTATCAGAGCAGCGTTCATACGCTGGGACCCTAAGGGTCAACTAACGGTAAAGTTGTATGTTTATTGATGCACAGAATTTAGCAAGAAAAATTATGAGAAGGGAAAATACACAGCAAACTCCTGAAGAAGTCGGGGAACCCCAAGGTCAACCAGTGTTAAACCCAGAAATGTGGGTCCAACTAAGTGTCAAACAGAAACAAAATACTAGTAGGCTGCTGGAAGAATAGCAGCACCAAACCAGTTTCTTGTTGAATACAGTACAACAATTATAGGAGGAAATAGTACGTGTTCGAAAGGATAATGAAAAACTATTGCAAGATCAAGAGAAAATATTAAAAATTATGTCAGATAAACAAAACCAGGAAGTGGAACATCCAAGTACTGACAGAGGCATGCAAGATGAAGAAGAACAGCAAACGAGAAATAACACCACTGACAGAGCGGAAAGAAGCCCATCCCAGCAATTCAAAAACAAAAATTTCAATGAAGAAGAATCTAGAAATGTGTTAGATCAGCAAGAAGTTAAAAAGCAGAAAATAGAACTTCAAGGGGAGTTTCGAAAAATAAAACCACTAACGTTTGATGGTGAAGCTGAAGAAGTGGCTAAAGTGTGGTTAATAAACATGAATAAGTACTTCCAGGCGTACGATTATAGTAGCAACCTGAAGGCCAAATTAGCCATATATCAGTTACGGGAGAAGGCCACTTTGTGGTGGGAAGAAGTGAAAAATGTTCGAAGCATAGAGGAATAGGATGTTACTTGGGAATCTTTTCAGAAATATTTCAAGACCAAGTATTTAACAGAATGATTTTATGACGAAAAAGCTAAGGAATTTCACGAATTAAGGCTGGGACAGATGACTATGGATGAATATATCACTAAGTTTACCTCCCTGTTACGATACATTCCATATATTCGAGAGGAAAAGGCTAAAGTGCAGATATTTCTGAGCAGTTTACCAACACACATGAAGGAGCGAATAGAATTTGTAAATCCCCGAACCATGGATGAAGCCATTCGTAAAGAATGAATGTGCTATCAGCAGTCCAAGACCAAAGGGGAGGTTGGCAAAACTTGGTAGCCAAATAAGGGACAGAAAAGTAACTCGAGTTTCAAGGGCGCCAAAAGCGGCAACTTTAAAAATTCTGCACGAAATCCTGTCAACAAACAGTTTGGAAAAAATCACCAAAGAACCAGATGGCTAGTAGACAAAAAGCCTACAGAAGCATCCAGCAAGCTTGAGCAAGGGCAAGTGACCAAGCCACCTTTACAATGTTGGGGGTGTGGTGAAGCACATTACTATAAAAACTTCCCACAACGAACAAGAAATGACATTGTAGCCAATTTGCGGGAAGCTCCTACAGTAGGTGATGTGGCGCGAAATATACCCTGTATCAATGTGGCGTTGGAAGACAAACAAGAAGATTATCAGCCAACGATGATTGAGCTAGAAGGTAAAATAATAACTCAATCTGTTTCTATTTTGGTAGATCCAGGCGCAAGTCTGAGCTATGTTAGTCCCAAAGTGGTAGATTTGTGTAAACTGAAAGAATAGAAATTTAAAAGTTCATGGCTAGTACAGTTAGCCACCAGAGAAAAGTGTAAGGTAATTGCCAAAATTTCGAACTGTATATTAGAAATTTTGAATCAGCAGTTACAAGTGGATCTGAACATTCTTCCATTAGGATCCTATGATGTTTTGTTAGGCATGGATTGGCTAGAAAAGCATTGGACACTAGTAGATTGTAAGGAAAATATTGTTTATTATAGAATGCACGATGGAACACGTAAGGAAATTCAAGGAATCAGAAAGCCATTACAGCTACGTCCAATTTCAGCATCCCAAATGAATAAATGTATAAGAAAAGGGTGTCAGTTATATGCGATTCAGGTGGGGTATGCAGATTATAAGGAGAAATCGCCTACAATTGAAAATATACCTTTGGTACAAGAATTTCTGGATGTTTTTCCAAAAAATATTCCTGGATTACCACCAAGGAGAGACTTGACTTTACTATAGAGTTAATGCCTGCAGCTTCTCCTGTGTCAAGGGCTCCTTATAGAATGAGTGTGCCGAAATTAAAAGAACTGAAGATGCAATTACAGGAATTGTTGGATAAAGGTTACATTCGCCCAAGTGTGTCCCCTTGAGGAGAACCAGTTATGTTCATGAAAAATAAATACAGGACCATGCAAATGTGCATGGATTATAGGCAGCTCAACAAATTAACAGTCAAGAACAAATACCCTTTACCAAGGATTGATGATCTATTTCATCAAGTAAAAGGGGCCACAGTGTTAAACAAGATAGAATTTAGATCTGGGTATCATCAGATTCGAATCAAGGATGAAGACATTTGCAAGACAACATTTCGTACCAGGTATGGTCACTATGAATTTGTGGTGTTACCCTTTGGGTTAACAAATGCACCAGCAACCTTTATGAGGCTAATGCATGGAGTCTCCCATCCTTTCCTGGATAATTTTGTACTTATATTTATAGATGAAATTTTGATCTATTCCAAAAACCAGGAAGAGCATAAGGAGCATTTGAGGATTGTGCTAGATATGCTAAGAAAACACCAGATGTATGCAAAGTTCAGTAAGTGTGATTTCTTCAAAATAGAAATCCAGTATTTAGGACATGTTATTTCAGCAAAGGGAATTGTTGTTGATCTAGAAAATATCAAAACAATCATGGAATGGTAGGTAGCCCAAAACATGGCAGATATTATATCCTTTATGGGACTAGCTGGATACTACCGAAGATTTATTGAAGGATTTTCCAGAATTTCTTTTCCCATTACTTCCTTGCAGAGGAAAGGAAAAGTTTTTAAATGGACTGTGGAATTTCAAAACAATTTTGAAAAACTGAAACAGCTTTTAACCACTGCTCCTGTATTAAGGGTAGTTGATCCCAACAAAGAATTTGAAATATGTATGGACAAAAGTAAAGAACGTGTTGGGGCAATTCTGTCTCAGGAAGGAAAAGTGGTGGCATATGAATCTAGGAAATTGAAAGATCATGAACAAAGGTATTCTACATATGATATGTAGTTAACAGTAGTAGTTCATGCACTTCGGGTATGGAGACACTACTTTTTGGGCAAAAATTTTGTGTTAAAAAGGGGTCATAGTAGCTTGACGAGTTACTTCAAGAAAGCAGATTTAAATTCAAGACAAGCAAGATGGAATGCTTTCCTAAGTGAGTTTGACATGGATATTCAGCATGTCAAAGGAAAGGAAAACCGAGTAGCTGATGCTTTAAGTACGAAATTAAATGGTATATATGAGCTATATTATAATCAGCTGGAAAGTATATTTTCAGAACAAATAAAGGAAGAAGTGAAAAAATATCTCGAGTACCAGTTTTTGTGGCAACAAATGGAAGAAATCAAAAAGAAATGAGGCACAACCGAGTATGGAATAAATGGAGATCAAATGTTAACTTTCCAAGGTAAATTATGTGTGCCTAACCGTGTGAATCTGAAAGAGTTGATAATTAATGAACACCATCGATTCAGGTCATCTGGGATACCAGAAAATGTTGACTGCAATTAGGAAGATATTCTTCTAGCCTGGTATGCATAAAAACATTACTGAATATCTAAGTAAGTGTTTGGAGTGTCAGCAGGTGAAGGTAGAGCATCAACATCCTGTAGGATTATTGTAGCCCATACCAATACCCGAATGGAAGTGGGAGGTCATATCCCTAGACTTCATTACAGGCTTACCACGAACCAGAAGACAAAATGATTCCATAATGGTGGTGGTGGATAGAATGAGTAAATCTGCGCATTTTATACCAGTACAGTCTACTTATAAGACTGTACAAATAGCCGACATATTCATGAAGGATATTTTCAGACTACATGGAATTCCTAAGACAGTTATCTCAGAACGGGATGTCAAGTTTACCTCTGCCTTATGGAAGACATTGTTTACAGGACTAGGAACTTAGATAAACTTTAGCATAGCTTATCATCCCCAGTCTGACGGGAAAACAGAGAAAGTAAACCAGGTATTGGAAGACATGTTTCACATGTATGTAATCCAGCAGCCAACTAAATGGGAAGACTATTTGCACCTGGTCAAATTTGCTTATAATAATGGCTACTAGAAATCCCTAAAGATGAGTCCTTTTGAGGCCTTGTATGGGAGGTAGTCTCACACACCCATACACTGGAGTAACCCCGAAACAAAATTAATGTTGGGACCCGAGATGCTTGCTAAAATGGAATTAGAAGTAAAAAGGATAAGACAAAATTGGAAAAATATCTATGCGGATAAAAAGAGGTATTACCATGAATTCGAGGTGGGGGACCATGTGTACATAAGAATCAAACCCAAGAGGAGCACATTACGGTGGACCTCTTGTGCCAAATTGGCCCCCAAGTTCTGTGGACCCTTCCAAATTTTGGAAAGGATAGGACCTCTGGCCTATCGACTAGCCTTACCAGTCACATTCGAGTACATAATGTATTTCATGTGTCCCTGTTGAAGCGTTACGTGCATGATTCAAAGCACGTAATTCATTGGCAACATATAGAGATAGGATATAAATACAAGTCCTAACTTGCAATATGATTTCCTTTGTGAGAAATTGACAAGAAATTTTGTTGTTGCAGGTAGATCCGGATGGAGAGTTCCTGGTCGAGCCGCAATGCACACTTGAATAAAAGGAAATCATGCTCTGAAAACAAGTTATCACCCAGGTTAAAGTGCAATGGAAGCACTTCGGCCCGGATGAGGCTACTTCGGAGGATGAAAGATTCGTGAGGGAAGCCTACCCAGAGCTCTTTTCAGAGCTAGAGTGAAAACACCAAGGACGGTGTTACTTCCAGGGGGGGAGTTGTGATAGCTACATTTGTTGCTAACTAGTTAAGTGATTTGTATATATTTTTTAAGGAATAAATGAGACAAATTATGTTATTTATTTTAAATAATAGCATTTTTATGGAAAATAAACTAGATAAAAGTAAATAAAAAGCTGATGATAAAATGTTTTCCAAGAATTGGAAGTGGTTGGGGAAAGTTGGAAATAGTTACCTATTCCTTTGAGGATAAAAAGTTTATCCCAGTGAGGAATAGGGGTTTTGTTCTAGTTTGGAGGAAAGAGTGTGGATTTTCCAGAGCTTGTAGAGACCAATGGAAAAACACTCAGAAAAGCCTAAAACTAATTTTCTGGTGCTGGCTAGACTGACTGTCCTAAGGTCATAGCAGAAAAGAGTCCACTGTTAACCCGTACCTTTCCAGAAATTGGAGCACGGGGGTAGGAGAAGGACATAATCGCCTCTCCTGAAGGTTGGGAGGACCACAGCTATAATCTGCTAATCAGATAAGTAAACTTTATGAAATTATGTTTGATTTTTTTAGTTGCAGGTGGAGATTATAAATATATAGTTATGTCATGAATTCTGTAAAGAAATAGTAACAGGATTCCTGTGTAGTTAATGTTAAATTTTGAAGTTATGTTTACAGCAGAAAGAATGTAACATTTCTAGATAATACTGGAATTATGTGAATAATAGATAGACAGTGTTTATTAGAATTTTGTAAACTGTGCAAGTGACAGGAGGAATGCATTTATATACATATATATAAATATCTTAAACGCATTAAAGAAGTTTGTTCTAATATAAAAATATTGTAACTGTTATTTTTATACATTCATATCTTTCTAACTTACTGTGAATGAATCTAGAAAAGAGATAAATCAGAAAATATGTATAAGCAAGGAAACTGGAAAAAAACTTCAAGTTAAGTTTTAAGTTAATTCGATGAGATAGTATCTGGACTTTTGATCTTGGGTTTGGGAAAAACCCTACCCATGATACCTCGTCACTAGTACATTTGGGGGAAATTCCGACACTTGGTTCTGACGGTTTCGACCAAATGTCGGAAATTTCCCCAATTTTTTTCAATCCCGCCCGAAACCGTCGCTATACCGACGTTTAGAGAAAAGTGTCGCAATACCGACACTTAGACAAAGTGTCGCAATTGCAACGTTTGTAGGAAGACATCGCAATTGCGACACTATGCCCCAAAGCATCGCTATTGCGACCGCTGCCTCCAAACGTCGCAAGTGCGACACAATGTCTAAGTGTCGCAATTGTGATGTTTGGAGGCATCCATCGCAATAGTGACGCTTTGTCCACCATCAGTATAACGACACTTATATGTGTGCTACATAAAAATACGACACTTATATGCGCGCTACATAAAAAGGATTTTATTAAAAACTACATTAACGTCTGATATCACGCGTGCATTCGCCCTCCGCTCTTGCAGAACAACATTCGCCCTCAGCATTCACCCTTAGCTCTTGCAGAACAGCATTTACCCTTAGAATTCACCCTCAGCTCTTGCAGAACAGCATTCTCCCTCAGCATTTGCCCTCAGCATTCACCCTTAGCTCTTGCAGAACAGCATTCGCCCTCAGCTCTTGCAGAACAGCATTCACCCTCAGCTCTTCTGGAACAGCATTCACCCTCAGCTCTTGCACAACAGCATTCACCCTCAGAATTTTCCCTGAGCTCTTGCAGAATAGCATTCGCCCTCAGCATTCGCCCTCAGCTCTTATAGAACAGCATTCGCCCTGCATTTTCCCTCAGTGTTCGCCCTCATCTCTTGCATAATAGCATTCGCCCTCAGCTCTTGCAGAACAGCATTCACCCTCATCTCTTGCAAAATGGTAAGTTCTTACTGCAGGCCCTTCCTCCTATAGTAGGGTTGACTATACTTGGGTTTTTTTGGTCAATTCCATTGGATTTTGTTAGGTTGTAGGGTTCTCTCTAGATGTCTTCCAATGTTCTTTTGGATGATTTTCAAAGAGGATGTGTAAGATGTGTTTGTGCTTGCATGAATTTGACTCCACCAGTTTCATGGTCCCCCAATAATAGTTTAGTTAAACAAACTCATCCCATCTCCTTTGATAACAGTGCCCTTTTCCAGAGTCTGTAAACGGAAGGTATGGGAACAAAGTGGTAGAGAATGGGAGATCGAAAGTCATCAACTTTATCACAAGGGTAGTACTCCAGATTGAAAGTGATGAGCTTTAGTTCTCCATATTTGGGGATTTTCTGATATTTGGGGATTTTCTGATGACATACCAAAGGTCACATCCATACAGCCATATCAAGGTCAATGTTGAGATCATTCTCATATAGATATAGGTCACTGATATATAGGGTTAATATCATCATCACTATCCATGGAAACAGAATGGTTACAAAATCTGTGATTGTGGTTGGCTCATTTATAATTATTACCCATTTACAGTAGAGCACAGAAACACTAAATATGGCCCGAGCAGAGCCTTTACAACAAGCAATGGAATTGCAGCTGCTTCATCAATAACCAATAGCTCCACTTGAGAAAACTTTTCATAATCTTGGGGCAGGATATACTGCAGAGCAAACAATTGTAGTTATCATTCGTGCTCCAATATATTAATATACTTTTTACATTGAACTGAAGAAAGGGAAACAAGCAAATGCTAGCCATCATACAATGCTTTGACATAAGAGTTTTGAGTGACATACTTGAAAAAAAAGAACTCATCCACTGATATTTATAATCATTTGAGTTATTCAAGTTAAACACAATGTCAAGAATCAAGATTCAATACCCTCTATTATCTTCATCACCCAATACAAGATTTAAATTTTTCCCAAAGAAACGCTTATTAAATTGGCGGCCATTATTTCTCCCTGCTTTAAAAACCCTACATTTAAATGAAAACAAGCATTGCATTTCAACTACAAAAATCTATTAGTGTTCAAATGTACATATGTGCATCACTTGTGTAGGGTATTCCTTTTCCACTTTCACATTATCCAAGAATGTGTGCAGTATAGTTCATATTTTTTGTGATTTAGATTATCTTGAAAAAGGAAAGGTAAATTATTTCCCATGGAAAAAGAAGGTTTTCCTTTTTTACTACTGGAAATGGTACAAAAAAGTTCCATTTCTACCCGAAACTCCTATGAAACAGGAACCAAATAAAGGCCATGTCCTCAATGGACATCATTTGGCTTTGAAAATGGCCATTGCACCGTGTTGTTTCTTATATTACGTCACGATAGTTTCTTAGGTAATTTCTTGTTTCTTGAGATGAAAAACAACCAAAGAAATCGTGAAGATCCTTTCAAGAAATAAATGACCATTTCTCAATCATATCTCAACTATTTTTTATTTTATTCAGTGGTTGCTTACTTTGAGAGAAATTTGATACTTTTATAAGGAATATAACATAAAAACACAAAATGGGAAGGAATTGATGAGGTAGATGACCTTTAGTTGTTGTCAATTAAGAATTGATAATATACGATGCATGTTCTATACTACAAACTAGATTCCTTCCTAGAGTTAGGACATAGAGTATTGAATCAAAGTTGTAGTTTCTAACTTCTTGTATTGGTTCATCAATCTTGAAATTCAGACATTGCATGTCTTCATTGCTTCATGTTTGAATAATTTACATCATATCGTACAATAGGAAATTAGGAATTATGATTATTATTACTTTATGGATTTGTTAAGTTACTTTTAAGTTTGCATGGTTTAGTGTGAAATTATTCTTGTGTGCCCCAAAGCCCAGGTGAAGGAATGCCAAGGACTGAGAACCATATTTTTTAAATGGTATTGTTTCTTATACCCAAAAACCCCTCAAAATCACTTCTTATTAGTTCTTAACAATAATGTTGTAAACAATTTGAGAATTGATATAGCAAAATATCGCACTTCTCAAGATAAACTCCTAAAGCTAAAGTGTGATACCATGTGTAATTCAATAGCCCCATTGTCACCTCACCAACCTATTTTCACTTCGGGCTAGCTCTCCTCCAACTAAATGGGGGTTCTCCCTATTAGATTTTAGGGATCTAATGGCCCAACCAAACCAATTCAAGAGCCCCCTAACTCTCTATGTTTACTACTATCAATCAAAATATTGAACAATAGGGTCAGACATGCATCCTGAAGATAAAATTGCCAGGGTATTTTTGGGAAATTTCAAAGGGAAAGTCCCCAAACACATATAATCAAGGAATTATAAAGTTCCTTACTTAAATGCTCTAAGGATTTTTCAATAGTTGCTCCAAAAGCTTCACTTCAAGGCCCTTCAAGATCATCTCCAACAATGCTATACCATCAGCTTCAACAATGTTGCTCCAAAAATGTCCTCAAGGTCTTCACAACAAGTTTACTAGAAGTTGCTCCAACAATATATTCAATAAGGTCTTCATTGTCAACTCGTCTCTTGTTTGGGTGCCTTATTGTGCAATGACATGTTTCCAGGACTGAATTCAATGCAAGGAATATTTGAAACTCTAACTCTGTCTTCCGGTGTCTTATTAGAAATTATTTCAGTTTTCATTTTGTGTTTTCAAGTTATATATTGTTTTCAATTTTTTACATTTATAATTTTATTGCAATGTGGCAGACTGATCAGGGCAGTACAGGAACAACCCCGAGACGGGATGATCGTGGAAAGAGGCCAGCGGAAGAACATGTAAAGTGCCAGCATTGCTCTATCTTCAAGTATTTTAATTATTTACATAATTGAAATAATATTAATTTTGTTCAAATATGCAGACACCTATCCATGGTACGCCTGATGATTCCCTCTATGAGGAAGAGCTTTCTTCATCCCTATCTCCAGCGCTCTTATTGCGAAAAAAGGCACGAGATGCAAGGTCGGAATTTAATACTTTGATAGACGCGCCTCAAACACCTGAAACAAAAGAGAGGATAAAACAAATTATGAGCCAGCTAGAAACATATCAGTTAATAATAAAAATTCAAAAGGATATTTTTTTTGTTTTGCATGAGATGAATTGTGATAGTTTGATTTTTAATTTTTACATTGACTAAACTAACAAAAAGTTCTTTTGTATGTAGCATTTTCTGGCACTTGCTGAACCTGGTGTTGGTGGTAGTGGGACACAAGGGCAAGAGATTTCCTAGCAACCCTCTCGTACACCTTCTACTACTTTAGGTGCCAACCAAGAAACACACCCAGCCAACCGCTGAGTGTGTTGGCAGTGATGAGGCTGATATGGCCAACTACATTATTGTGTTTCCTGTAGCTACACATGTCAGCTCCACAGGGACCATTAATGGCATGTTGTTGGTGAACGATGAAGATGTACCTATAAATCATGTACAACTCCCAGGTAAATTTTAATATTTTAACTATTTCATGTACTCTATCTAAAACATATTTATCATGATTTTTATTTTAAATTAATGATAATATATTTTTTTCTTGTGTAGGAAACAATGAGTTCTACAGGTTTTTGGAGAGCCATGCATTGGTAATTTTTGGCCCAACCATACGCACAGGGTGGAATTCCCAGAATTCCAACCTGAAACAAGAACTTCTAGATTATCTAGAAGCCCTTTTTGGCGTCGGCACATTTGACAGAACAGCGGTGGCTCGGGTAGCCGGAAAATATTTGAAATATACCAGGGACACCTATAGGACGCAATTGCAATTTAACCCTAGATACGAGCATCATCTCACAGTTCCAGAGAGTGAGAGGAGAGCACTCATCCATGACGGAAAGAGAAAAGGGAAAAGAAAGAAGGAAAAATGCCAACTGGACCCGCAAGGTAAATTACAACTTTAATTCATTAGCTTTAATTTTCTCTATGTCTAAAATAAAAGTGTGCTATGTCATATTTGACTTCAATCTTTTGATGCTAGTTTGCCTGACACCTCGAAGGCAACCAAAGCTAGGATTGAAAAAAAGGGCCATCACAAGCTAGGCAAGGGCGGCTACTTGAAATTAGCCGCAAGAATTGTAATTAATTAGCTAAACATCTTATAATTAATTGTATCGCCTTCAAACATTTTTGTAATCCTATCAAATATGATTAAAAATACACAATCATATGTAATGTACGGTGATGACTTCGGAATAGAAACTACAGAGGAAGATAAAAATATCGCTTTCCATTTCGGCTATCAAGTCGTAGTTGAACGTCGCAGCAGCTTGGGGCAGGTCCCAAGATCCAGAATGCCTGATCAGGTAAAACATTAACCTTTCAATATGTTTGTTTTCGTCCATAAATTTAATGTCTAACAACTTTGTTTAAATGGAAGCACTACAAGCGAAGGCAAATAACTTGATTTTAGAGCTAGATGTAGATAGTCCTGCGTGCAACAATCTTTCTGGAAATTAGAGACCGGTCACCTCCATACTACTATCGGTGGGAACCATAGCGGTAATTAATTTCCACTTATAATTTTTTTTGTTATACGTGATGGTTTTTTTTCTTATAACGTTTTTGTTTAAATAGCGAAGAGAATGTTTTCGCACAGGATCTTACCACAGAAAGCAGGCAACAGTCCATGGCGTGGTGGTGCACAAGGTAAATAATCTCATTACCAATTTCTTTATTAATATTACCGAACTAGTTCAATGATATTTAAGCGCGTTAAGTTAATATTATCTTGTTTTATAGAAGCGATGCGAAATCAGCGGATAGAACCAGGACATGTTGACGCTACACAACAACTAAATCTTGATCTTGAGTCAAAACACAAGCAGCGAGAAGACATATGCTGATGATATTGATGATGTAATTAGGAGCTTTAAAAATAGGAAGAAGAAAAAGAAAATTTGACAATGTAAAATATTGTATTATTATAAAACAAATGTTACCATACTTGGAACGTTTTTTGCGTTATATAAAAAACTCATTTATCATACTATTTTTATGTCAAGCATTAATTGCAATGTTTCCTTGCGTACTTTTTGTTGAATTGTTTTTTATTGGTTATTGAATATTTTTTTTTATGCTCATGAAAGTAAAAAATGAAATATAGATTGGGTATTGGGGAATTGAGAGTGATGTGAAAAGGCACGAAACAGGAGCATAGCACGATGATATTGATGATGTAATTAGGAGCTTTAGAAATAGGAAGAAGAAAAAGAAAATTTGATAATGTAAAATATTGTATTATTATAAGACAAGCGTTACCATACTTTGAACGTTTTTTGCGTTATATAAAAAACTCATTTATCATACTATTTTTATGTCAAGCATTAATTGCAATGTTTCCTTGCGTACTTTTTGTTGAATTTTTTTTTATTAGTTATTGAATATTTTTTTTTATGCTCATGAAAGTAAAAAATGAAATATAGATTAGGTATTGGGGAATTGAGAGTGATGTGAGGGGGGGGGGAAGGGGCCATAAGAGCTTCCACCTTCACGTGGTTGGCCCTGTTTAGTAGAGAATAATTTATTGGAGCGATTTAATCTTGGAGCAAACCTCCCTCGATCCAGCGTAGCAACAAAAAAGTCACCGTTGACTTAGTTGCTACTCTTTCAGATCGTGGGAGGCTTGTTCCAAGTTCATGCGACTCCAATAAATTGTTCTTGAAACGAAGAGGAGCTTATTCAGGTATGTTTTTACATTTTCAACATATGTTCTAACATTATCATAAGAATGCATCTTAGAGTAAAAAATACTACATCAATTACTTGTATTTATTATATAGATAATGATGGATTTTGATTGACTTGGCAGTGCAGGTACAAATCCTCTTGCATCATGAGCAATACAACTTGTCAACCAGGGTCATGTCCAGGATATTTTTGCTTGTGCGCTTGACCAGGTTCACAATGTCACATTTTGTAAGTTCCTTTACAGTTCATAATTCAATATTAAGCTTGTTCATGATTATTATCTAGGTTTTTTGTATGTGTTTTTTCATCTATTTGATTGTAAGAAACTCTGCATGTTTCCTGTTGTTCACTATGATTTCTCCCATTACCACTCCCATGATGAATCCGAATTTATTGTTACATAGGTTACTTTATTGTTACTATGATTTCTCCATTTACGATTTCATAGGTTACATCATGTAAAGTTGTCAATCTCAGCTTGGTGATGAGCTTTAGTTCTCCAGATTTGGGGCTTTTCTGATATTTTCTCCCTCATGTCATTCCTGCATCACCTCGTTGTTTGAGCATGCCAATTGTCTACCACTTGTACCAATTGGCACATGTCAATCTCTGAGTGGTGCCACATTTCACCTATTTTCAGCCCACTTGACCACCTAAAAAACTCAAATCCACACACCATGTGTCTTTATCATGGAGTGCCACATGTCCTAGATATTTAGGCCGATAGGCCTTCTGTTATGAAAGAGATCATTTTTTTTTCGTCAACACTTCTTATCTAGGCACGACACCTGTTACTTGTTTAATCTGATGGTCACAGTCTCTCGGGTTACCTTCTAGGTTTGACATACCACTGGTTTCTGGTATATTTCCATGGAATCGGTCTGAAAATACCAGCAACAATCCACACACCTGCAACCGTCGACAGAATTTCCATTTTAGTAGTTTCTTTTCCGCAATTGCCAATACACCTGCCATTTTAGTTGCTGCATTTCAGCAACTGCCAATACACCTGCCGTTTCATTCTCCTGGACTATTTGTATGCATATTTTTCATATAATTTTATCACAAAGTTGGCTGTAGTGCTTTGACATGCCTTTGAATATTTTTGCAGGTTAGAAGACATTTCAGGCCAGAGCTATTGAATAGACTTGATGAGATAGTTGTATTTGATCCTCTTTCTCGTGATGAGCTCAGAAAATTTGCTAGACTACATATGAAAGATGTAGCGATTCGTCTTGCAAAGAGAGGTGTTGCTTTAGGGGTTACAGATGCTGCTCTGGATCTTGTTCTTCAGGAAGCCTATGATCCTGTAAGTAATCACTTTGTTTTGCTTTCTTTCTTATTCAGAGTCTATCTTGCCAGGGGATGTGCTCGTTATGGTTTGTTATGAGACCGTTGTCAATTTCATCACCGTCCCTCATAATATGTTTGATTGTGTTTATAAATAATAAAAAATTATTACACCAAACAATAAACAATTAACTGTACTATGAGTAATATGATATCTTGAAATAATTCTCATTATAATTTCATAACCTCTACTCTCACTTGGTGTTGTCTATATCACTAAGTGTGTCTTCTTTAAAATTATAGTTACAGCAAACAATGAACAATCAACTGCATTGTGAGTGATATCTTGTAATAATTCTTATTATAATTTCCTAACCTCTACTCTCACTAGGTGTATCTATTTTAAAATTATAGTTTCAATGGTAGATAAATTGTTATCTTAAAATTATAGCTTTGATGGTGATACCTTGTGATTGATAATGCAGTTTGAAGCAGCTTTGGCTTTGACTAATATAGTCTCAGGAACCTCTAAGAATACAAAGGTTGTGATTGATTACAAGGCACTGCCTATATTTGTGGAACTTCTTACCTCTGGGAATGATAATGTTCGATAACAGGTAGCACGTTTATTGTAGAGGCATAAAATTATTCTTCCCAACTATCTTTATATGTCTGTAAATTTTGAATTTGATTTAAAAAACTAGTACCCAACTTTGAGTTCAACTGGTGTTCGTGTAAGGTTGTTTGGGCTTTGGGAAATATTGTTGGAGACTCTACAACATTTAGGGATCTTGCGCTTAGTCATGGAGCTCTGAGGCAAGTGCTTGCCTAGTTGAATGATACTGCAAGAATTTCAATGATAAGAAATGCTACATGGGCTCTGTCAAATTTTTGTCGTGACGTAAACCCCAACCACTATTCGAACAGGTAAGAAGAATACATTTTCTACCTCTTCTTCTTAGTTCGCAAATACTGTGGATTTTTTTTATATATCTTGGTGCTTGGTAGATTTGGACGTAATATGGACCTAGGCGCTTGTTCATTACAATGACTCTGTCATCAGGTTTTAGAAAATGCTTAGAAATTTGGGTTTCACAAGGGGATTACCCTTGCTTGCAATTATCGATTATCAATCACATTCAAAAAAAGTCCTTCGTAGCATTGCTGAGCTCTTTTTAGGTGAATTTCTGAGGCAATTTCACAATATCTGAACTAAATTTGTCTGTCCTTTTCAATACTCTGCGCTTGTAACAGAACCAGACAAACAATCTAGTGGCCAATGCAACAACAACAACACCCCCTGTTGCAATGCCTGCAATTCACCCTCTCTGCATGCATGAATGACTATGGCACCCTCTTTTGTGAACAGGTACTGGAGTTGAAGGTACTGGTTTCGAATAGGATCGTGGAATTCAACACCCAAAATAGTATCAAATTCCACTGCAATAGTATTCCCCAACGAGGGCAACAGTTCATTGAGACCTATTGGACTCATCACCCCCAAATAGCCTCTAGGGCTACCCAGAGTGTGATCATCTTTTTTGCTGAGTATATTTTTATTTTTTCAGTGAGAGTTTAGGGTTTCTCTAACATAGCTTCAGAAATCTGATTCAGTGCCTGCTTGAATATCGTCACATAATACTCATGGTTTGGATTGATGAGAATGTTCTGAATGGTTGGTTGATTCATAAGAACCACCCATATAGTCATCTTGAGATATTTCAGAAGTTTTCTTGGGTTTCCTTTTTCACCGTTTCTAGTGGGTGGGATGGTGTGGGGTGATCCATCAATACTGGTGCTCTTGTAGTAGGGAATTTGTTTTTGGGGATATAAAGGAGCATTTGATGTAGATATCCCATTGGATGCATTCACAGATGGGCACGAGAGGTCAAGAATTTAAATTAAAAATATGCAACCTCTAGCATGGCAACCTGAAGGCCGCGAGAGACACTGGTTAAAGATTGTTTTGTGCCGGCCTTAATATAGTCCTGATTTCTTTCTATTATCTTAATGCAAATATATAGTCCGGTCTCATTAAAATGAGGATTGTGGTTGTATTTCTCTTTGGTTGTTTCTCTCTTAATGCTCCATAAGTTTCCAAAAGTTGCGATAGTTGTTTAGTTTGCCTGTTACAACTTAAAAAGTGGTTTTTAGCAATGGGAGTCATGTTTTTTAAGGTTCATACTAATATGAAGATCTTGTAATTCTATATTCAGGATAAGAGAAGATGGCCTCTGCTTTGGGCAGTATGACAAGAATTTCCACATCTACCTCATTGGGTAAAAATGGAAAGGGGAAGAATTTGGGTGCAATGTTTGATAATTATGGCAGACAATTGTCTTCTCTTTCAGTTTTTTCACCCATTTCCTTTAATCGCTCAAGCAAAAGAGGGAATCTAAGATTACACGACAGAGAGAAGGTAGTTAATACAAGAGCTATGGAAAAGGAGTTGTACTTCAACAAGGATGGCTCAGTGACAAAAAAATTGCAGGTCAGAGAAAAAATTATGTTTAAAGGAAGGTCACCTGCACGTGAAACTTCACTGCGGTGGATCTTTCCTTGTCCACTTATATTCGATTTTAATGTGTTATTTTAATTTTTCATGGAGGGTTGTTTTGGCATATGGTCCGGCATTCAATTGCACACTTACTGAAAGCATTGTCAATTTGTCTTGCAGGCGGTGTGAACAAACTTGCTGATCTTGTTGGAGTCACCCTTGGGGCGAAGGGAAAATGTTGTCTTGGAGAGCAAGCATGGTTCTCCGAAAATAGTTAATGATGGTGTGACAGTAGCTAAGGAGGTAATTTGTAGATGTGTGCTCTGGTTTTCTTTTTTAACGTTGTATTAGTTCCCCCTCTTAAATGTCTTAGATTTGGTAGGCATAATTTGAAAACTCAAAGGTGAAAGGAAACATATTTGTTACCCAGTGGTCTACTTGGCCTATGGACTAGCCACATTAGAGTAATGCATAAAGCTTTTCACAATAATAAAAGGAAAGGGTTATGGTTGAGTCAAATTTTATTGTTATTGACAGTGTAATGAAATGTATCTCAATGCTATGGTTTTGGCCTTTTTATTGGTTGAATTAGAGGACCCAGTTGAAAATATTGGGGCCAAGTTGGTAAGGCAATCTGCGGCAAAGACAAATGATTTAGCCGGGGATGGAACCACAACATCTGTTGTTCTTGCACAGGGTTTAATAAGTGAGGGTGTAAAGGTAACTTTTTTTCGATAGTACTGGATTAAGATCATCTATTCATTTTTGTAGGGTCTTATGGTGTTTGGTTTTTTAGTTTTGGGTTGGGCTTATTGAGTCTAAGATAGTTTTTGAGTGAAAAATTGCTATCAGGTATTAAAAAATTTTGGTTCTTTTGTCAAAATTTATGAGCTTGTTAGGAAATACAAAATTGACAATGGTTGTATCTTAAATTTGTGGAAAATAATTTGAAATGAAACCTTTTTGTTTAGGTTGTTGCAGCAGGTGCAAACCCCGTTAAAATTACTAGGGGCATTGACAAGACAATAAAGGCCCTTGTTTCGGAACTCAAAATTTTGTCAAAGGAGGTAAACGCTTGCCTTTTGAGTAGGTTGGTTTTCCTTTTTGTTGATGGTTTGGTGTATCTAATTGAATTAGTTGCTTAAGGTATTTTTGGTTGCAAACTCCTTTTCATTTTTCATACAGTATTGGCCTTGCAGAATACATTTGATTGTGTGGTCTTGTTAGATCTACAAAATTTGCAGTTGTTTAGTCTTATGGCCGAGGTGCACTTTTATTATGGAAATAGTTGATGCAATATTGTCATTTAATCCTTATTGCAGGGTAGCATGTTGAGGAGTTTCTTGTGAAACATTTGGTATTCAAAATGACACTTGATCCTATACAACATCATGCACTTGACTTCAAAATTCATATTCAAAGTGTGCCAAACAATTCTTGCAAAATTTCAAATATTTATGTTGTTTTAAACCATTATCTTTTTCATGTATTGGATGCTGAAAATGAGAAAAAGACTTTGGTATGAAACCAAATGGTGAATAATTTCCAGCAAAACAACCACTTCCAAGACATAGAAGTAGAACATATGTACTTATGAAGCATAGAAAGATATCCTTGATGCATTTTCAATGTTTGGCTAGGGTTATTTTTGGAGAAAATAACTCCTTATTCCTAGAATAGTGATCTTCAATACAAGTAAATGCCACAGAAGAGAGATCATCGTGTGACGCAACAAAACTGAAATTGGACCCCTAAGGAGAGCTGGTGTGTCTACAATCGCTCTGTCAGCATTTTCCCTTGGTTTACCCCGTTCTTTTCCTCCAGCCTGAGTCTTAATTGACTTCTTCTTTCTTCGGGTTTATTTATCAAATTCGTAAAATTTGATAAATAAATACTATCCACAATGGTTGGACTTTAATTTATATTCCCGACTTTATATTATCTCCAAGCCTTATAACCAATGTTTAACTTTCAACACTTTGTATTTATACTCCACGTTTCTTTTTAAATAAATAACTTGTAATGAACTTTTGGCTCTATATTTCACCACCCAGCCTTACAACAATCACGCTCCAGACTTATGCTAATTATCCGCTAATCATTTAATTAAACAATTTCATTATACTCCGGCGCCACCTATATATATCAATAACCAATCAAACACTCGTATCGTACCTGGCTATCCTCCGCACACCTTAGTTAACCTCCGGGCAAGTTCAACGTGTGACCACCGTCCGATGGCCCTTCTCCAAATCAACGACTCTTGGCAATTTCGCTCGGCTTCCAACGACGGGCTTTAACGTGCGATGGCGCAGGTTAAACGGTGGTTTTCCGGGGGTCACTTCTCCACGTGTCTCATTCCCTATGGAATCGCTCGCGAATAGGAAATACCGCCTACTCCGCAACAGTGGTTCAATACAGGCAACCCGCTTTTGTGATTCCGCTCGTGGTTTTGGTACAGGGCTTGACCACGGGTGCAAGTCTGGTTCCGATATCCTTTTGTTTGTTAACTCATGTCCAATCATCAGGTCAGGTTCCGAAAGCACAACAATTTTGTCTCTTTATTAAGCGAGATTTTTATATTTGAATAGTGTTCACGACCCCAGTTCTCTACACAGACCTCGCCTTCAGGTGGGGTGAGTTCACAGGGTTATCCAACAATTTACGGGAATTCAAAGACAGAAGAATGGAATTATCAGTACCTAATCGTTTCACAGTTAAAAAATTCTTCACAATTAGCAGTTCGAGATAATTCAATGGCAACTAAGCTTGGAAATCATTTAACTGGAAACAATTGTTCACACACAGAGGTTTATTGTAGAAATCCCCTCTCTACTCTCCTCTTCCCTCTCTACTTTTATTCATCCGAGGAATTACAATTTATATACATAACATATGGCTCTTCGGTTCCTCTGAGAGGACCGTTCTAGAAATCAAAAGGTCTAATTATAATAATTCAACTAATTGAAACTGTTCGACTCTTACAACTCTAACTAGTCTAAGTAATACAGTCAGCTGAGGTATTGACTCTCGACTTTTTCAAAAAACTCCCGACTTTATCGAGTATTTCAACTTTATGACCCTTGCCGATTTAATCTCGACTTCGACTTTTTCCACATTGCATTTTTGAGCTAATTCTTTATTCTTCTTTTTCTTGAATGAAGATTGCTTATAATTCTATAATCTAAAAAATACCCAATTACCCTCAAATTATCTTTCACTTCAATGTTGTTCCCCTTGTTGTTTTATCATGTTTCATGTCATTTGAAGGTTTTCCATAATAATTTTCAAAGTTTATTTAGTATTTTCCATATGTGACTCTGTTTCCTATACTTTGGACTTATCTTGCAAAAAGTATGAGATACTAGGAGTTGGATATCCATAAAGGGCCTTAAATGAGGAAATTGTAGTAGATGTGTGATAGGTAGTATGATAGTATCATATTACCATTCTTCCTTGCGGATCCCACTTCATCCATTAAGATTGCTTTTCTAAAGAGTAACATTGTATATAACTTTAAAAACATTTGTTAACTATTTTTGTTTGACCATTTGATTGTGTTTGATATGTAGAACTCATGGCAGCTAGTGTTTCTCCACTCATATTAAATAATTATTTCCAAAAGTTTCATGTTACTATTACTTTAGGAAAACCATGAAGACTATGAATTTCTTTCACGGACACTTCTGCCACTTGGCTTGTTGTTTATGTACTTTGAGCTCTACAAAAAAAATCTACAAAATTTGTCTATATAAATGAGCACAAAAATTTAATACTTACCTTTATATTTCAGTAACCCTGTAATAAAGTCTATTGATATATCTTCTACTCTTTGAATATGTATGTGGAATGGTTGAAGTAACCCTAGAGATTTTACTATCTCTCTTTTATTTATTATGCAAACCTGACCTTCTCTTACAAAATTTTGAATATCTTTCTTCATTCCTTCCAAAAATATGTTTTTTGATCCTTTGAGATGTTTTAAGGAACCCTGCGTCCTACCATCAGAGAGACATGGGACTCCCTTAATATTTGTTTATTCAAATATGCTTGCGTGCATAAAAATATTCTACATTTGCACTAAAGTATATCTCTCTTTCACTCCCAATGCTCCATAGAGTTCATCCCATCCTTTATAAATTTTAGTTTTTGTTTAGTACTATTGTCATTTTTCCATTATGGCAAGCTTCTTCTAGCCACCTAGGAATAGAAAATCTAATTGGATATAAATTTGAGGCCTCTTCTATTTTAGAAAGAGCATCATGTACTAAATTTTCCTTACCCTTTTTGCAGATTATCTCAAAATTAAAACTTTGGATTTTTTCTCCTCATTTTTGTTAATCTTCCAATGAAATCCATAGCTTCAAAAAATAATTTATGCTATCATGGTATATCTTGACTTTAAAGTACCTCCTAGTGATATGCTATCCCCATTTTTTATTGCATGTAATATTGCTTCCATTTAGTTTTCATACGTAGATTTCACCAAATATTTTCTTTGAATTCCTTGCTTTTAAAAGCCAATGATATCACTTATTGTGTTAATGTTATGTAAATTTTTTGTCCTAGTGCCTCACACTCTACTATGAATGTTTTACCAAAAGTAGGTGCAACCGATGTTGGTGTAGAAGACATGGCATCCATTAAAAGAGAGAATGCCAAAGTAGCCTCATCATTCCATATAAATGATATTTTCTTGAAGAGATATGTGAGTGGACTTGAAATGCATGCATAATTCTTAACAAATTATCAATAATATCATGTAAGTCTAAAAAATCTTCTAAGAACCTTGATTTTTTTAGGAATAGGTCATTTTGTAATAGCTTGCATCTTTTGAGGCTCCAACTTCACTCCTTCCTTTAAAACAATATGAACCAAATACTCGAATTCTTATTTACCAAAAGCACATTTGGATATTTTTACACAAAAATGATTGTTCTCAATAATTTATATAAATTTTCCACATGTTTACTAGTGTGGTATTCCCATGATTTATTATAAATATGTGTATTATCAAAGAAAACTAGCACAAATTTTATAATATGGGATCAAACAAAATTGTTCTTAAGTCGAGCCCGCCAAACTTCAAACTGTGATAAACTATAATTCAAACCAAATTCGCATTCCAAAATAGCCCGCTGACATCGACCAATTTTGTGACACGAAAACCAAATGAATTCTGCCCTAATCTTTTTCGAGTCCGAAGTTGGGCTGGCGTACGGAGGGAGAGTTGTGACGCGAATTTCTTATCAAATTCGCCCTAGTATTTTTCAAGTCCGGATTTACACTGCACGAGCGGCCCAAACAAAGATCCACTCCAATCAATTTCTGCCACGTGTCCTCAATCAGAACTTGCCCTGCTCCCAGCTGCGGGTGCATTCGATGGCATTTAAGGCGATGGGACATGGATGTGGCGATTTCATATCAATCACATTAAGTTTTAACGCTATTCAATTAAGTTCCAAGGTTTTCACATCTAATCGCATTAAGTTTTAACACTGTTCAAGATCGGACCTCCACTTTGGTGAGCAATTCCGCATGCTCCAATATGATCCGGCCTTCGACTCTCATTAATGATCAAAGATTAATTTTGATGGGCGTCCTTCAATTGCATTGCAGTCGGGTCGATAAAATGGCATTTCACTATGGTTTTTCAGACGAGCCAGTTGCTGGGTTACACTGCTTGCTCACTGTGACGAGAAGGAGAAGTGGCCAGCTGAACTGCTGCGTAGACCTTGATTCATATCTTCATTTCTCTCGGTCTGGTCCTTGTCTGTCTTCCTCTGTTTCTTGGAATTCTACTTCTCCGTCTCTTCTTGTGCCCACTGCTAGTGAGCCTGCACCCATGCGTCATGTGCGTCAAAGGATGTGTTGCCGCAGGGGGAGTACTAGAGGTCAACTCCTGCATGCTCCCTCCAACCCCTCAACCGAGTTGTCTTCCGGCCAGTCCAGTGATTATTATGCAAGTCACTATCCAAATACTAGGAGTGGGCAGGGTCGGGTTGTAGGATATGGCCACCATATGGATTCCCCTGCTCCTCGTTTCCCCACCGCTAGTTCACCTTCTCCCACGACGTGCACTGCGCAATTTTCCTTTAATTTCTCTCTCAACCGCCCACGAATTATAACTTCAGTCACTGTGGTTTTCCACGAGGAGGCCCAAACGGAGGAAGAATGCACATGTCCGGAGGGTCTAAGCTCGGAAAAAGCCGGCCAGCATTCAGGCCTTCAGGAGGGGAGCCGTGGCATGAATGTGGAGGTAGCACCTAGCGATCCTGGACCTTCGAAAGGATGGTGCCGAATCGTCGAGGAGCCGAAGGAGTAGTTTGGTTAATTTGTTTTTCTTGCTTCGCGACCCACTTAATTGGTTTTCTTTTAGATTATTTTACTGTGCTGGACCTTTGTAATATTTTTGAATTTTGTAAATTAAACGTTCAAGACTGGTTTCCCCGTATGAGGGAAGTCTTCTTAATTTTTTGATTTTTTGTTGAAAAATTTTCCATGAGTCTGGGCAATGATTTTGACTTCGGTGTAATTTTATTCCCACTGTTAATAGATTAAATTTACTTAGAAAAAAAATGTTGCCCTGTTTCTATTTTAAACCTGTTTTTTGAAATACAAAGCCATGTTTATATGGTCTACGTATTATACTCTTTCTCTGTATATCTACAGGAACCTTTTTGCTCTGAACAGGGTGGATGTTGTAGCAGGCTACTAATGGAAACAGGTGATCCTGGACCTTACATCTCGGATGCAACAGATGGTTACCAATTTTGGAATCAAGTGAGCTTGATCTTACAAGCGAGCCTGGGTTTCTGCAGATGGTTATCACACTCCTCACATGATTAGCGTTTTTCTCTGTTCAAGGATTTTGGGTACTTAATTTGTATTTGGAAAAATGGATGTCGGTACTCTATCTATTGCTTTACTATTCTACATACTGCTATTTCACTTTATTATATATGCCTTGGTCATATTTGGATGCTTTCTCAGATTTGTCGATAATCTCCATGTGGACCATTACTGGGTTTTATATCATGTCCTTGTATGTGACATGGGGTATTTTTCTATCATTGTCTGGGGTGGGACTTCCACTTTTATGGATGGATATTTGGGTTCCAATATTCAGATGTGAAAATGTAATGACTTCATTGACTGTTTTACTTCATATAATATATTCAAAACAATGTTTTTTCTCTTGTGAAAAAAAAGGATTAATGTTTATCACTCTGCCTTCAAAACTAGCGATGCTGGTCTATGTTGCTGGTTTATTGATATGGTCTGATGGTCCTTTTATATTTTGGACATATCACACTCCTCACATGATTAGCGTTTTTCTCTGTTGCAGGATTTTGGGTACTTTAATTTGTATTTGGAACAATGGACGTCGGTACTCTATCTGTTGCTTTACTATTCTACATACTGCTATTTCACTTTCTTATAGATGCCTCGGGCATATTTGGATGCTTTCTTAGATTTTCGATAATCTCCATGTGGACCGTTACTGGGTTTTATATCATGTCCCTGTATGTGACATGGGGTATTTTTCTATCATTGTCTGGGGTGGGACTTCCACTTTTATAGATGGATATTTGGGTTCCAATCTTCAGATGTGAAAATGTAATGACTTCATGGACTGTTTTACTTCATATAATATATTCAAAACAACGTTTTTCTCTTGTGAAAAAAAATGATTAATGTTTATCACTCTGCCTTCAAAACTAGCGATGCTGGTCTATGTTGCTGGTTTATTGATATGGTCTCATGGTATTTTTATATTTGGGACATATCACACTCCTCACATGATTAGCGTTTTTCTCTGTTCAAGGATTTTGGGTACTTTAATTTTTATTTGGAACAATGGACGTCGGTACTCTATCTGTTGCTTTACTATTCTACATACTGCTATTTCACTTTCTTATATATGCCTCGGGCATATTTGGATGCTTTCTCAGATTGTCGATAATCTCCATGTGGACCGTTACTGGGTTTTATATCAAGTCCCTGTATGTGACATGGGGTATTTTTCTATCACTGTCTGGGGTGGGACTTCCACTTTTCTGGATGAATATTTGGGTTCCAATCTTCAGATGTGAAAATGTAATGACTTCATGGACTGTTTTACTTCATATAATATATTCAAAACAACGTTTTTTCTCTTGTGAAAAAAAAATGATTAATGTTTATCACTTTGCCTTCAAAACTAGCTATGTTGGTCTATGTTGTTGTTTTATTCATATGGTCTGATGGTCTTTTTATATTTTGGACATATCACACTCCTCACATGATTAGCATTTTTCTCTGTTGCAGGATTTTGGGTACTTTAATTTGTATTTGGAACAATGGACGTCGATACTCTATCTGTTGCTTTACTATTCTACATACTACTATTTAACTTTCTTATAGATGCCTCGGGCATATTTGGATGCTTTCTCAGATTTGTCGATAATCTCCATTTGGACCGTTAGTGGGTTTTATATCATGTCCCTGTATGTGACATGGGGTATTTTTCTATCATTGTCTGGGGTGGGACTTCCACTTTTCTGGATGGATATTTGGGTTCCAATCTTGAGATGTGAAAATGTAATGACTTCATGGATTGTTTTACTTCATATAATATATTCAAAACAACGTTTTTCCTCTTTTAAAGTTTCATTTTTTTCAAAATTGAACAATGAGTCATACTCTTAGGCACCTTGTAAACATTAGATTAGAACATATTAAACTGTCAAAGACGTGATATAGATTTTTGGATGAGACAGCATTCAAAGAAGTGGGTCCCCTTCAGTAAGGAATTGCGACGTTTACAATGTCCAGTATTCAGAAATGTCGGACCAACTGTGTGTGTGATTTACAAACATCGGAAGAGCGACGTTCCGTGGAACCACATTCATTCGAATTGCGGCCAGTTTACGAAGGTGAAGTGCGACGGTTAGAGCGTGGAAGATGGCCTTGTTTAGGCAATGGAAAAAGTGAGTATTGACTTTAATTACGTGGAGGCTGCGGCAGACATGTGACAAAACCATGTTTTGCTTCTGTTCTCAGCTCTTGCGACAACTATGTGTTGGAATAGCGACAAATTGGCCGTCGGAATTTCCGCCAAATTTTCTAGTGATTAGAACCTAACGAAAAATTTCTAGTGGTCTAGGCTAGAGACGTGTTCCAACGTCTTAAAACCTAGTAGTTTTTGCTCGCCTATTGGCTTCAGACAACGCTAGTACAGACTTGTGTTCCCCGTACCGTCGTGTATATAAAGGGAGACCCCTCTAGGTTGCAATCCTTTATCCATATGAAGCTGAGTCTACTGCCTTGTAACTGTGATACACCGAACACACCATTCGGGGAGATTACCTACACGTACGTTAAGTCCTTGGTCATTTCTCTTTCATTTGATCACCAAGGTGTATATGGCAGTTCATGGAAACTTGGTATACCCTCCTGCTTAGAATACTTGAGTAGTCGTTTCGATCTTTTCGTGACTCTTTAAATAAGTAAAAGATCATTGAGAGCTTGTCCTTTCACACTCATTTCAAATTGAAAGTGATAGAGTCATCTTTTGTCTATTTCTTGACTCCTAAAAAATGAAACAATAGATTTTGGTTTCAGTGTTATAAAATTAATCACCTACGATTACACGCCCATTAAAGTTTGTTACTTGGTCTGATTGATTTCCTTGGTTCTTGATTTTGGCACTTTCGATTGGTTATCTCTTTTCCTTCCTGTTCTGATCTATAGTCAAAGTGGCGGAACCTCCAATTTCATCGTCTTCACTACCTCCTAGTGGTGGTTCGTTTCCAGACGTTTCTTTCGAAACCCCTCAATCCACTAGGTCTGCCGAGTTTTTGCAGCCTATTCTACCATCTATCTAGCCCCTTGCTAATCAATCTCCACTTGATGAGCCAGTTGAGTTCAATTGGCCTCCTTCAAGTGCTTGGTCTAGTTTTGGGGACGAAGGAGAATTTCCTCCTCTCATGTCTGGATCACCTTTTGCTACTGTTGTGGTTCCTCCTAGTCCCTGTAGTCTTTTTGAAGATCTTACGGAAGACTCAGATATGGATTCTTCCAATCCTATTGGCAGTGACGGAATGCCTATATCGACAGGAGAATATCAACTCTTTCCTGAAAGTCTTTCTCATGTCTCTGTCCAATCTTCTTTGCCTTCGGTGTCACTTCTGACTAGCTATAGGTCTCTGAGTCAAATTATGTTTGGTGTTGCATCCATTGCACAATCTAGCACAATAACTCCTCCTCAGAGTTTGGTCCAATCTTCGTCAGTACCGTTACCCTTGGCATCAAATCCGTTGGTTATTGTTACATCTATTCCAGTCAAACCTACAGTCTTTGTGGCTTCTAGTTCAGTTTCAACTACTCTTGTGATTCCTGGCGGTCTCACTTTTGAAGAATATTTGTTAGTTGTTTAGTAGAGTTCTCAAGGTTCTCAACGACCCCCACCTCCTAGAAATCCTCTTTTTCATCACTATGATGTTGTTGGTACTCCCATATATGAATATCTTCATCATTATGATGACCGTGGGAATCCATATTATATGCCTCCTATAGATCCTTATCAGGCCGGTTATGATCCTTATCAGTCTGCTACTCATTTGGGACCTACTTTGCCTGTGAAACCCTCTAGCTTACAAGGACAACCCTCTCAGGGACAACCTTTAGCTCAAAAGGGCCCCGCTTTTGGTCCACAGGGACAACCATACGGTCCACAAGACCAACGTTTACAAGGACAACCTTTTTTCCAACATGGACAACCCTCTGGTCTCTCAGTTCAACCTCTAGTTCAACCCGGATCATCTTTTGGTCCTAGGGGGTAATTTTATCCATCTCAAGGACAATCCTATCACAAGGACAATCCTATGGTCCTTCTATGGGTCAATCTGGTCATTAGGGACATCCTGCATCGTCTTAACCATCAGTCCAACCTTTACCACAAGGTCAACCCGCTGGCCCTCAACAACCATTTCAATAACTAGTTCAACCAGCTCAACAGTCGTTACAACCTGCCCACCAGTAGATTCCTTCATTTCCGCAGATAGTTTTACCTATTTACCCTACCCAATAGCCTACTCAACCTTCTTCGCCAGGTCAACCTGCACAACTGCATGGCACTTATTACCCTCAAGCTTCACATCAACTGGTATATAGTGCACCTTAGATTCCTTACCATTCAAAATCAACCTCAATATCAACCAGTATACTAGCAACCTCAATATCAACCTGTGTATCAACAACCTCAAATTCATGCTTACATTTCATAGCAAAATCCTTATGCTACTCAGCAAGGACCTTAGTGGTTTGCTTCGACTCAATATCTTGGTCCTTAATCCCAGTATCAATCAAATTATCCTGTTTCTAATCCCTATTATCCGAATTCTTCAGGATAGAATGTATGGGGACAAAATCCTGTTCAGACTGGGTGGAATGTATAGACAGATCCTTATCAAAGACCTCCGATGAATTTTAGCACTCAATTACCATTTATTTCTATGTTGGAATTACCTAATGTATCAAAGTTGAAAAATGATCCTATTCTTCATAATCCATATTGGCCTCCGGTTCCGACCAAGATTCTTGGTGACTATCCTAAATTTGAGGATAAACCTGGTGAAGATCCCCAAACGCATGTGATGAATTACCATTTGTGGTGTTCTTCTAACTCTTGGGTTGACGATTCTATTCATCTCCACCTTTTCCAGCGAACTCTTATTGGTGTCACTGCAAAGTGGTACATTGACCTATCTCGTGGAGTTTTGCAAGATTTCAATTCTTTCATCATGGCATTCCTTACACATTTTCAGTTACTGATCTGCTATGAGACAAGGACACACCTCCTCACTTCATTGAAACAAGACCGAGCTACTCATATCTCGGATCATATTCATGAGTGGTGGCATCGTCGTCGCATGATCAAATTTGAGATACCTGATCAGCTTCTGAATCATTGGTTCACTACCTCCTTTGTCAATAATATTGCCAAAGACATAGCTATGGGGGCATTTGTAACCGAGGAACAAGCCATTACTTACGCCCAGTATCGTGATCTCATATATTCTCAGTCTGCCACATTGTACGTTATCTTGCCTGATGCTCCTCGACCTCGAACCTCTAAATTTCCAGCGAATCCATCCGTTGATGGTATTATTGGTTCTATATCGCAGTCTTCTCAGAAGTCTCCTTCATCCAGCTCTGGGAAGCAGAAGTCTACTTCTTCCAATAATGTATCTACTCAGTCAAATTCAAATTATGGTACACCCACAGAAGTGCATGTTGTTCAGGCCAATCCTACAGATAACACTTCCAAAGGTAAGAAGAAGGGTAAAGGTAAGGGCAAAATCGATACCTCGAAACAAGATTCTCCAAAACCTCGTTTTGCTGATAGTTCTCAATGCAAACCGAAGTAACCTTGTTTGATTTTTGATGATGAGCACTTCACCAAGGACTTTCCTCGACGATTTGAAGTGTGTCAATTACTCAAAGGCACCAAAGGAGCTCCAGCCATTCTTAAATAAACTTTCCCTCAGTAGACTCAGATGGTAGAGCACCCTTAGTCCTCTGCTCCATCTGGTTCGCAAGTGTTCTTAATGAATGGTTCTGCACCTGTTTCTATTGCTACTCGATCGAAAGATTATTTTGGTTCACATCAGGCAGTGGGGAAAGAGATCGTTGATGGTCCTCATCCTCCTCCTTTTTCTGGCCCTCTTGAGATTGAACGGCCTAGCACTGAATCCGTTGTACGACCACCTTCCAAAGGTGTGCTACGTAAGTCTTCGTACAATCCCAATGCCCATACCGCTCAACATTACAGTATTGTTGAAGATTTTCCTCAGGCACTTTTCGCAATGTCTACGTTAGAAGTACTTCAGAGTTGTCCTTTGTAACAAAAATATTTTCTATCTGCGATAGGTGGGATTGATCCTGCTGATACTAGCTTGCTCACTTTCGATTTAGAGAATTTTGTCCCGGAACTCCCACACCAAATTGCACTCATCATTCAAGTTGGTATTAATGGTTTGAATATTCACTGGGCTATTGTGGACGAGGGTGCATCTACCTGTGTTATGTCATCTACTTGTTGGAAAGCCATTGGTTCTCTAGCTCTTACTTCATCACCCAATGCCCTTGAAGCATTTGATGGAAGATAATATAAACCTCTTTGTGTTCTTGCTAGTCTTCCGATCACGTTATAAGGGAAGACAGTCAATGTTGAGGCCGAAGTCTTTGATGAAAAACTCAATTATAATCTTCTCCTCGGACGCAGTTGGACTCACACCATGTTGTGCATTCCTTCCACTCTCTTTCATGTTTTGAAGTTTCCGCACGAAGGAAAGATTATCACTTTTGATCAATTGTATTTTTTCACCTATTCTTCCGAGAACAACATTCCGTACATGGAAAATATTCCTAATCCTTACGAGAGTGTAGGGCCAAGCCTTTTCAAGGATCCTACTCTCATGGGTGTTTTCCCTCTTCCACCACCGAATAATTTTCAGGTCAACGTGATTGCTTGAACTAATGACCCCTGGGTTATCCCTTCTCTTGAACAAATCAATTTTTTTGGCAATTCGATGCCTTTGAGTCCAATTGAAATTGATTATTGTGAACTCATTGCTGCATTAGATTATGATCATGATTCTGCTCCTTCGAGTGTAACTCTTGACATCTATTCTCAATCCCCTTGGCTTGGTGATTTTGATTCACTAGATCCTTTGAAAGAAGTGTTTCCTTCCAATGAGGCTATCGTGGAATGATGGTAATCATCGTTCCTCATTTTGACGAAGCCTCGGGGCCATGTCTACCTGTCTTGAGAATTTTTCCTCTCAGGTTCCCTCTCCTCCGCTTCAATTACCTGTTCAGGTCCATGAGGTTTTTTTGGAAGGTAACTTGAGTAACATCACTAAGATGATGCCTATCGACATTTCCATTAAACTGGGAATCGTCGAGAACATCCATATTGGGGTTACCTGTTCTTCGGATGAAGTGCAAGTCTATACTAGCCTTTTCCGTGAATTCTGTGATGTCTTTGCGTGGTCTTACGAAGAAATGCCCGGTATTGATCCTAGCATCGTGGTACATGAGATTCCTACTTACCCTGGTGCAAAAACTGTCCGTCAGCATCTTTCTCCGGTGCGTTCTAGGAAAGCTGCTGCCATTAAGGCCGAAGTTGAAAAGCTTCTCAAAGTTGGTTTCATTTATCTGATTCCATTGACAGAATGGGTCTCTAATATTGTTCTTGTAGATAAGAAACAGGGCACTATTCATGTCTGTGTTGACTATCATGATATCAATCGAGCCTGTCCTAAGGATAATTATCCTACTCCTTTCATCGATCAAATCATTGACGATTGTGGCGGAAGCGAGATTTTTTCCCTTACGGACAGTTTTTTGGGTTATAATCAGATCAATATTCTCCGTACTGAACAACACAAGATGGCCTTTATCTGTCCTTGGGGTACTTTTGCATATAAGAAGCTTCCTTTTGGTTTGAAGAATGCCATTTCCACCTTTCTGCGTGTGATGTCTTATGCCTTTCATGATATTTGCCACATCATTCAACCTTATCTGGATGACCTTCCGACTCATTCAGCTAAGCGTAGAGATCATACTGACCATCTTCATCAGATTTTTCTTCGTTGTAGACACTATAACATTTGGCTTAATCCGCATAAGTGTGTCTTCTGCATCGATTCCGGTAGACTATTAGGGTTTATCATTTCCAAAGATAGAATTTTCCTGGATCCTCTGAAGGTTGAGGCTATTTTTAATCTCCCCTCTCCTTCCTCATTGCATTAATTGCAAAGCTTACAAGGGAAAGCTAATTTTCTACGCCGTTTTATACATAACTATGCCAAAGTAGCTAAAGGATTCACACGTTTGTTAAAGCAGGGTGTTCCTTTTTATTGGGATGAGATCGCTCAAAAATATTTTGATGTGTTGAAAACATTGTTGGTCAATGCTCCTCTCCTGCGCCCTCCAAATTATGATCGTGATTTTTCCCTTTATTTGGTTGCCACTTTCAGCATGATTTGCATGGTTTTGGTACAACACGATGATGATGGTCATGAGCATGTTATTTATTACTTGTCCCATAACCTTCTCAACCCCGAAACACATTATGCTCACATTGAGAAGTTAGTGTTGGTCGTTGTTCAATATGTTCAACATTTTCATGATTATATTATTTTGCGTATAGTGACTCTGATTTATGAATGCAACCCCATGACCTATATATTGTCTAGAAAATTGCTGGGGGGAAAATACTCAAAGTGGATTGTCATCCTCCAAGAGTTTGATTTGGAATTTACTACTGCCAAATATAAGAAATCATTGGTCTTTGCTGATTTACCTTGTTCTCTCTCTTCCAACTTCGCTCCTTCTCGTTCTGAGGACTTCATTCCAGACGATTCGCTTTTCTTGATTAGCACCCTCGATCCTTGGTAAGATGATATCATATTCTATCTCCAAACTTCATTTTTTAGATCTGAGTTGACAAAGGATGCCCTCCGACGCATCTTCCATCAATCGCAACCTTATCGTATAGTTGGAGATACTCTCTATCGTATTGTAGTCGATTCCATAATCCGACGATGTTTAACCTTTGAGGCAGCTGAGAAAGTTCTGAATGATTGTCATAGTGGTGCCTGTGGCAGTCACATGTCTGGTTATGCTACTGCATAGAAAATTCTTCTTGCTCGTTATTTTTGGCCTTCTATTTTCAAGGACTGTATTGTCGCAGTTCGTAAATGCCATGATTGAAAAATTTATCAATGCAAGTTGCGTGCATGACCTGTTCCTCTTCACCCTGTCATTACCGTTGGTCCCTTTGTGAAGTGGGGCATCAATTTTATGACATGTAACCCTCACTCGGCTAGGGGGCATGCTTATATTATCGTAGCCGTCGACTACTTCACCAAATGGGCTGAAGCAATGCCTACACTTGCCGCTGACGGTAATACAGCTACTCAATTCATATTCAATCACATTATTGCTAGGTTTGGTGTCCCTCAAGCCATCGTTACCAATCATGGTTCCCATTTTTGGCATTATATGGTGTCGGAGTTGACTTCTAAGTTGGGTCTGTGTCACGACAGCTCAATGCCATACTACCCTCAAGCTAATGGCCAAGTTGAAGTTGTGAACAAAGTTCTTATCACAATGCTTTAGCGTACGATTGGGATCCCCAAATCAAATTGGCATATCATGTTATTTTCAGATCTTTGGGCATACCGAACCTCAGTGAAAAATGCAACTAGATTCACTCCCTTCCAGTTGGTTTATGGCCTGGAAGCTACTCTTCCGATTGAATGTGAAATACCTTTGCTCAATTTCGTTGTTGAATTACTGTCAAATACTTCACCAGAAGAAGAGCGTTTCCATTATTTAGAAAGGCTGGATGAAACACACTACTTTGCTGCTCTCCTTATTGAAGCACAGAAAAAGCGGGTCAAAGCTCATTTTGATCAATTAGTTTCCCCTCGTTCTTTCGTTGAAGTATATCTCATCCTCCTATATGACCAAGATCGTGATAAGCTAGGGGCAGGAAAATTTCAACCTATGTGGCATGGGCCCTAAATCGTTAAACGTGTGTTGCAGAATGGGGCCTATGAGCTAATTGAATATGAAGGACATCCTCTTGAACAGCCCAAAAATGGGTTGTATCTCAAAAAATATTATGCGTGAGTCATTCATGCATAATAGGTGTACATAGATGTTGTTTTTGTATTTGTACATGTTTTCTAGTTTGGTGTGCTTTGTGAGCATTTTCTTGCTTATTGGGTCTTGCTTATTGTGTAGATGTCTATTACCCCTTATGTCAGTTTCGCGGATGGTGCTTCCCGCAGTACCAGGAATTTGTCTTCGGTAGCTTGGGTAATTTATGATCCTGCTGGTGAGTTGATAGATCTGCAAGGTATTTTTCTAGGAAGAAATACAAAAAATGTCGCTGAATATAGCGCTGTCATTGAGCTATTGACTGAGGAAATCAACCTCGGCATACATGCATTTCTTGTAAATATAGATTCAAAGCTTGTTGTTCTACAACTCAATAATCATTATTTAGTTAGAAATCCACACATTCTGAGATTGTATTTAAGTATTCGTTTGTTGGAAACACATTTTGATTTTATTAATTATCAACATATTCCTATACAAATGAACACATTAACTGAAAGATGTCTATTACCCCTTATGTTGGTTTCGCGGATGGTGCTTCCCGCAGTACTAGGAATTTTTCGTCGGCAACCTGGGTAATTTATGATCCTACTGGTGAGTTGATAGATCTGCAAGGTATTTTTCTAAGATGAACTACAAACAATGTCGCTAATTATAGTGCTTTCATTTAGCTATTAACTGAGGCAATCAACCTTGACATACACGCATTGCTTGTAAATATAGATTCACAGCTTGTTGTTCTACAAGTCAATAATCATTATTCAGTTAGAAATCTGCACATTCTGAGATTGTATTTACGTATTCATTTTTTGGAAAGACATTTTGATTTTATTACTTATCAACATATTCCTAGATGAATAAACACATTAACTGATACAATGGCTAACATTGTATTAGATAGACATTTGCATAATTTGTAAAAGCATCATCATATGCAAAATATCCATGTAGGGAAATATATGTATATATATATATATATATATATCACATGTTTGCAACTGTGTGCATCATAACTTCAAACAAAATATTTGTGTTTCTGTTACATCCTGAGACATCATGTCTCGCAAAATATGCAGATAAAATAAAACCTAAGTGTCTAATTAGCATGGTGCTTGTGATAACATGTCACGACTCGTACTAGCTACCTTAGAAAGTAAGGAATTTGGCTGGGCACCACTACGGTATGCCTCTGGTAGGCACAAGGAACATCATCAAAACATGCATAATTTGGGACTCCTCGTGTGATCCCCTCCAGGTTGCGCACTATCTCATCTTCCTCGCCACCCTCGCCTTGAGGGTTGAAATTGTGAGGGATTCACCTCGCTATCGGTGACATGCCGGCAGGTCTCTCTGGGCCAACATCTGCATTTACATGGATTTAATTTCAGAACATGAATAAATAAATAAATAATCATAATACTCATAAAACTTAAAAAATGAATCTCTCCCAAATATTCATCCCAATATTCTCCCTCTGGGAGTGGGAGGTCTAGATCATCAGTGAAATCTATGCCAGAGTAGGGCCAGTCCTCCACGACAATCAATTGTCAACAGAGCCAATCGAATAATTTTGGCCTCCAGGACATTTGTTGGCCACCCCCTGCCCTTGGCATCAAAGGTGCCCGTCGAGCCATCCATGTTTCTCTCGCTAGTGGTGTCAGGACTTTAACCTCCTAACGCTGAAAAATGGGTAATCGTTCCAGGAAGAACGATACCAGAATAGATCCATAACCAAATTTTTTAGTTTGGTCTTCTTGAATTTGGTTAGTTGACGCTTCATGTTTATGGTCATGGCCTTTGCCCAGTTGTAGATGGTCGGTGCCATGTGGTCTATAGCAAGAAGAAACTATGTCTTTTTTGCTTCATGCGGTGCTTGTGATCCCGCAACACGTGTGATGGTATGAAATACCACATATTGTAAAATATGGGATAGTTTTTATATCCACTTTCCCGCTACCTGAACCCTTCTGTGCTCCTTGACATACCCTATCTATCACCATGGTCATGTTTTCCATGGAGGGTTGAGTGCCGGTTAGGAGTGGTGTTGCACCCCTCCATGATAATCCTGTGATGAAGTACATGTCAGAGACATCAATCTCAAGTTCTTGATCCCATAGGATGAACTTCTCTTGATTTTCATCCCATATACTGATCAGATACTGTAGTAATTCTAGTTGGGCTCAAAGAAATGGGGTTAGGAAGAATTTTTTCAAACCACAGTTTCTGAGGGCTTTCATAACTCCCTCATTTTCCATGGCTAGCTCATATTATTCACTATGTTCCGGTTCTTTCCATTCAATGACCATTTTGCCTTTCTCTACCTACAAACACACACATATGAGTGGTATTAGTCAATTTTAACCCTTAAATTTGTAAACAATTGGAGTATTTGATGCATATTTTTGCTAGAAATGGTTTGCGTCGTTGGTGCGACAGTTTCCAAAACAATCACGCTAATGGGCATGCCCTAGTGTTAAAAATTGGGTGGTTGGCGCGACTCCGTGCCCGAAATCCGCGCCAAATGCACAGCCCTAATTTTTACATTTCCTCCCCCAAAATTTGAAATTTACAATTGTAGGAAGAAATAAATAACTTAAAATGACAAGAGGGATCTCAGCTCTTACTTGGAGTTGACATATTTGTGATTGATCTACTAGATTGGCCGCTATCGTCACCAAAAGATTGCACAGTAAAATGGGTAACTATTGCTCCACAAGAGGTAAAAAGTGAAAAGTAATTATTTTTTACCATTTTTGGCATTTTATAACTTTTTCACAACCCTAATTAGGTTTTAAGGCATGTTTTTCTATTATTTTATTGTATTATTTTCGAAAAATGGCTTTTACACATGTCTCTTGTGCAGCAACAAGTTTTTCATGCGAAAATGATGAAGTAACGAATTATATTTTATACTTTTTCAGACTCAGTAAAAACACAAAAAATTCGCTACTGGAGTCACCTTTCAGCTCTTTTCTGACTCTCAAAAAATTGAAAATATTGCCGAGATTCTTGTCATTTTGAACTTGTTAAATGGCTACTAAATGATAGCTACCCAGTATATGTTTAACCCTTTTTCGGGCTAGGATGGATTATTTACAAAAAAGGAATACCTTAGCCTATCGCGACTAAGAGGTTCTCTCAGACACAGTTTTCTACCTTTTCAGATCTATGAGACTATCTACGAAAAGGGACTGCTGGAGTTTTCTTTTCTGCCTTCTTTTCACACTCTCTAAACATGAAAATATGTTGAGTTATCCCTTTGTCAGACTCATTAAGCCCTGATGACATCGGACTTCGTCACCATGACGTTATTTCGAGTTCCTCCTTCCTAGGGCTCGTAAAATGTACTAGGTTGGATTTTTCCGAAGGAAAAACTTACAGCACAAGCATATGCTATCCCCTTGAAGCTTGTTTTAAAAAATAATTGGGGTACTCGCTAGAAATGGTGGGGGAAAATGGAAACAAGTTTTAGTTATGTTGGCAGTATGTCGCACTTGAACATGGCACTTGTCTGCATTCATGTCGGGTTGGGGACATCTCATTTCATCATTTTTTTCCTCCATGGGTTTGGGTAATTTATTTTGACCTTTCATCTGCTCTTTGCCACGTCATCATGACCTTAGATCCTCTGATGTCAAATACTTCCAGATCCAGTGTCGTGCTACTGATATGTTCAAGAGAATTTTTCCTCTGCAGTTGTCAACCTTCCTCTGATCTCCTGTTGGTCCTGGTCTACTTTCATCATGTTCCTCTGTCTCGTGTCGATGATGTGGGAATCATTATGGCCCTCCTTCGACCAGCTCACTTCCTGTCGACTTCACCTCATTATCCAGCAATTTGATCTAGAGACTACCTTCTGGTACCTTGGAGCCTGCATGCCTCAATGGTAGACTTTTCGCATTCGACGCAAGGTTCACATCATTGGCCTTCGATCGAGTGATTCTGCGAATGTTCGACGTCAGATCATTTATCACATTCCGTAGACTGTACCTTTTGTACCTTGAGTTCCATCGTCATCATTGGTGGTTTCTCTCGCATCTGTTAACAGATTTCATTATTGGCTGGTAATCAGATGATTTTCCTGCATTTTTTACTTCAACTCATACATTCGCATGCTCAAGATTGTACTTGTTCGGGTCGAGATGGAGCGCAAGACCCTGGGTTTTGTTTGATAAACTCCAAGCTACGGATGTTTGTGGATTATTATGACTTATTGCATGATTCTCTTGATTGGATGGCTGCAACCATACCTAAGTCTATTTATTGATTCTTCTTGCTGGATGGTTGTGTCCATACCTTAGATCTCAGTTTTTATATACTCTATTATGGATGGTTGTGCCCATGCCACGTGATTCATGTATCACAGATATCAGTTGTATTTGTAATCACAGGTCTTCTGACATTATTTTTTGGCTTGAACACGTTCTCATAAAGCATTTCACCCCTCCCTCTCTCTCGGACTTCATGCTTTAGGGGGCATCTGTTACACAAAATTTTGTCACTGTCCCTACAATCCCCAAATTGCACATTGGAGGGTCATTTCTGTGACCAATATGTAGTGTCATGATTTGAAAATACCATCCTTGATCCCTTTTGATTAAAGCAACATTCTTCTTGTTGACATTTCCCTAAGTAGAGCTGTGAAAATCCCTATTTTTGCCTTGGCGTGAGTAGCCCGTTACATCCTCGCGCCAACCAGGAAATTTAACACTGAGCCCACACCACTTGGCACTCGATGCCAGTTAGACACCCATGCCAAGATTTTTATGGAATGTTTTTTAAAAATAGAGGTGGAGGTTCCATTCCAACCACCCCGGGGATGAGTCATTGGGAGTGGTTGAACTGTAACAACCACGGACCCCTTCCTTTAGTTAGTAGTTTCCACCTCCCTTAGAACTCTCCTAAAGGATAGGAATCCATCCCACATTTTTAGGGATCCCAACCTCCTCTTTTCCCTCTATATAAGAAACTATCTCCTTTAGTAGAAGCTACCTGACTGAACACATTATAGAAAAATGGCTGAATAGTTGAACTAGAGAATTATACTATAGCTAAGCTACTAGAGGAGATAGAGTAATAAATATAGTATTGAGAGAGCTTGAGTCGATGAATTCTAAGAGAGCTTGAGTCTGAATTCCCTGACCAACAGTTGAGATGCGTTTCGTCTGAGCCCTGCTGGAGGAGATCACGACGTCAAAGTGTTGGTTGTACTCTTCCTTCTACTCATTAATATACATGACTACTGTTTGGTTCCATTATTGTGTTATGATGTTTATTTGATATGATATGTTTATCCCTCTTTGACTGGTTAATATTGTGAGTGAAACTATGCTACTATATGTTGTTCTTGTTCTTTATCTTATGTGCAGGTATCTGGGCGTGACAGCGAATGGATGGTGACTTATCAAGGAGGGAGCGAAAGACCACTACTCTTTCTGCAACATCGACAGCGTTGGATTCAAGGTAGGTCAATCTACCATGTCTTTTGTTCATTCATTAACTAGGAAGCAACACTTTAGTGTGTCCTTTTGTTACTAGACCCACCCTAGGGCTAGACGGATCGTCTCTATCTGTAGAGAGGATTTACCTTCATAACACTAACATCTGATTTTTGTCAGCGCTTTTTCTGTCCCACAGGTACAAAAATTGTTGAGCATCTCTCCAGTAGTCAATTTCACAATGGAACCTAAGAGAGCTACCTCAAAGAAAACCACTGAAAGCAATATTGGGAAAGTAATTGAACAAGTTCTGGTTAACTTTAAAGTTTATGCAGAAACTACGTTATTTTTAGAGAAGGGATGAAAATTGACATGGAAAAAGATCAAATATGAGTTCACAAAGGAATTTCAGGTAGACTTAGAGTGGAAATAGTTCTAGAAGAAGCAACAATAGAAACTAGTGGTATGGTGTAGGACAAAGGAAAGAGGAAGGTAGTTGACAATGCAAAAGAGGAACAAAGATGGAAGATGAAAGAATATTCTCTCACTGAGAAAACAAATTTTTCAATTGAAGAAAATAGGAAGCAGAGGCAACAGGGAGTAGAGTGGATGAAGAGAGAGAAGAAATACTTAGTAGAAGCAGTGCAGAGAGTGCAGATGAAGAACAAGAGTTGAAGAAAAAATGGGAGTTTAGAAGAAGAGAACAAGAGGAGAGACAAAATCAAGAAGAAGAAAGAATGAAGGGTGTTGTGACATAAGATACAACACCCATACATGTTTAAGATTCATGTAACAAATTCGAGCAAAATATTCATGTAATAAAAGGTTAATAAGGCAGAAAATAATACCTTGATTAAAGGAAACTTATTCCAAGATGTATGTTGGGAAAAATACCCTAGTGGGCATCACTGGATATGTATTTATGGCTAAGGAAAATTGAAAAAATAAAAGGAAAAGGAAAAGGCGTTAAGAAGGAAAAAAATATTTTTCGGCACATTTATTTATGAAAATAAAGGAAATTAGGAGAAAATGAAGGTAAAAGGCCAGAGGTTACATGTGATGAGGAAAATGATGGAATATAATTTAAAGTTAAGAAATTAGAGTCCTCTTTGATATAAATTCTTCTGAGGATCAGTTGGTACATTTTTTCAATTTAGTTTTGGAGCTTTCTCATTATTCTTTCTCTCTCACAAACTCTTGGATACTGGGAGTACTCTTGGAACAATTCAGCATTGTGCCAAGGAGGAGGAAGCTAGCAAAACAAGGATAAGAAAGGAAAGTAAAACAAGGACGAAGTAAGGAAAATGAGGTTCTAGAAACTTCAACAGGAATACTTGTAGGTAACATATTTCATGTGGAATTTCCTAGATTCTTTGGACATTCATGGCTTATGCATGTTGGTATTTTTTTATATTGCTTTGAGTGGCCTGGTTTTTTCAGTTTAAGAAAATGGTTTTAAACCTTGTATTTCCTTTTTCCGGATGCCATGAGGTGTTAGGATTTTGATCTCGGTTTTGAGCTTTGGATTTGCTCGATGGATTTTTGAATCTAGGGTAAATGTGGTCTTAAGGTTGATTCCCAAAAGCCTAGGAATCCCTTGACCAGTTTTGGTGAGATACACAATAAATACTGAGGGAGGTGTCTCGATTTAGGGCCTAGTGATCCTAGATTGGATTTTTGGAAAGCCTAAGAGACATGTAGACATAAAATTCCTGAAGGATACTGATGGATTCCATATATAATTTCCAATTTCTGCTCGCTTGTATGATTGGAGAAATGGTTTGGTGTGATCATAGTATGGTGAGGGTAGAGGTGATTTAAAATCTGGATTCCATTGGTTGTGTTTGGATCATTTTATCCATGAGATACCACATTCATGGTTGGAATATGGCACAGGGGTGACTGGATGAAGAGTGATTTGTTTCAACCATGTCTATGGTTGGGTGGAACATATAAGTCTCAAACCTGGTTGGTTATTGCCTATGTTTAATGGAAGCTAAATTCTCTTGATTTTGTACTTATTAATATGTGGTATTAATGGTTTTTATATCACTATTATTTCCATTTTTTTATGGTGGTTAGAAGCATGTTTAAATGGCTAGTTCATGTAATGGTTATTTCATCTATTTAATTGCTATTATTAAAATGATGGATGAAAGACCTAATTGATGTCATATCTAGTTAAGGAAGATGATGATGATCCTTATTCTAATGTTTCATAAGCATTTTCAGCCATTCATGCTCTATCTTGTACCCTAGACCTCTAGATTTCATTCATGCCAAGTGTTTTACAAAATGCTAGTCTGAGTTGGTGATGGTAAGTCCTAGTCCTGGAGTCAGTTTTTGGTCATTTGGCATTTTCATCATGTGTTTAATAATTCCTAAAAGCTACAAGTAGTTATGGGTAGTGTTCAATATTTTGGGCTTAAAAAATTCCTTAAATCCCACAGATGCAGGCACAGTTCTAGGAAATTTAGTCCTTGGACATAGGAATGCAGGCTTATGCATGCATCGAGACCCTTCGAAACTCTTAGATGTAGGCCTGTGCATGCATCCAGGGGGTTTTTTTCATGAGATCACAGTGGGAGATAGATAAAACTCAGGTGGATGACTAGGATAGCATATGGGGGTCCTATAACATGTGGTATAGGTATATTTTATGGTTTTATGCTTTGATTCCACTTCCTTAAAGTCACCAAGGAGGTTGATTCTATCTTCACTACCCCCGATCTCATGTTTATCCTAGTTGGTCGGTTACTTGGGTAGGTGTGAGAGGAGGTGGACATTATAGGCAGTATCAGATCATGGTTTTGTTCTCCTTGGGAAAAGTGTGATGTTGTTAAGATTTTCATTGTCATGTATTCATGTTGGTCATGTGTGCATTTATCATATTATGGTATATGTACTTATTGCATCACCATGGCGTTGGTCATGGTGGTAGTGGTGTCGCCATGGAAGGGTTGATGTTGTCATTGTAAATGATTTTCATGATCATATAACTGATTATACATGTTAGGTGTTTACATGTGGTTAATTTTGCATTGGTACGTTTGAGGTTTTCATGCATTAGGTCATGGTGTGTAATTGAAATGGTCGTGCATTGATAACTAGAATCTAACTAGAATGATGTTTATGCACTGATAAACCATGTGTTATAAGTCGATATGTTGTCATCATTACGTTTATACATGTATTACGTTTATTGGTTGATCTTTCAGATGAGTTATCCTCCCCAAATTATGTTAAGTTACGTTGGTTTATTGTGATTTGGTTTAAGCTGACATGAGATTTCTTGTAGGAAGAATTCAAAGATGGATAGAAATATGGTAGACTTCAAGGATCCTCCTTATGAATCTGATGAGCAGCATGGTGTTGGGCACTCATATGATTTGGTAGATACACTAAGAGGTTTTGAGGAAATTATAAGGAGTTGTAAGGCAGAGAATGACAAAATAATGTAGACAAAAGAAAAACAAGCAAAATTAAATGCAACAATCCTTCAGAGTTTGTCATATTTGAAATGATAGGGTCCCCTCTAGATCAGTTATGGGAAAGAGGGGTGAACTAATGGTTCATATGGCAGTAGGCCACCCAGTGGTTACAGGTCGAGTAGATATGACATGATTAGAGATGGAAGATTCTTGGACATGGCAAATAGGACAGATGACAAAGACAAGTACCACTCTAGTTCTAGTTTATATAGGCATCATGATCATCATCGTTATCATCCTTATAGGAGGAGTGACAGGGAGTATTGTATGGATGAGTTAAGAAATAAAATCCACCTACCTTTTACATAGTGATGAAGAAAACAAAGGATGCAGAGGCATGTTTTCTTGGTATGAGGAAGTTCTTCAGGTTTCATGACTATTCATAAAACATGAAAGAAATAATAGCTACATTCAATATTTAAGGTAAAGCATACATTTGGTGGGAATATGTGAAGAATGTCAGGGGTATTTATGAGGAGGAACTAAATTGGAGTGAGTTCGAAAGATTGTTTCAGAAGAAGTACCTTCCAGAGAGATACTATGATGTTATAACTAAGGAGTTTTATGAGTTGCAGATGAGCTCCATGACAGATGATGAGTATAATAGTATGTTTTTGGAGTCGTTGAGATATGTGCCTTGCCTCAAGGAGGATAAGGCCAAGTTTCAGAGACTCATTAGTGGGATCCCAATAGCATACTGAGACCAGATCGCATTTGATGAGCCTAGATCATTGGAGGAGACCATTCAAAAGTTGAGGCATTGCTATGAGTACTCATATTGCAAAGTTGAGCCTAAGCATGATTTGAAAGGAAATGAGAAAGCTAAAGGAATATGGCCACCAAAGTGGGAAAGACCACAAGTTGCAGGTGAGAAAGAAAATTTGGTTCCTTACAGTAAATTCAATACAATTTGGAAGGGACCTAGAGAGTTGCATACTAGAGGTGATGGTAGAGCACTATTGTAGTGTTGGATATGTGGTAAGGATCATCGTAAGACGTAATTTCTAAGATATTAGGGTGGTAGAACCCATATTCATAGTGCACATGAGGCAAAAATAGTTGGGGATGGTGGGAATAAACTTCATCGGATTTATATAGCTATGGAAAATATGCAAGAATATCATTAAGCTTCTCTCATTGAGATGGACGATAACCTTTTCAATAAAGTTGATTCTATTTTGATTGATCTTGGATCTAATTATAGTTATATTAATCCTGATCTAGTGTATAAGTGTGGTTTGAGAAAATAAATGCATGCAGAATCTTGCTTAGTGAAGTTGGCTATGGGTAAAAAGAAAAGAGTTCACCATTGAGTAAGAGCTTGTGCATTTGAGTTAAATAGCATGCTTACAGTAGTGCAATTGAATATATTTCCACTAGGATAATATCCTTTGCTATTGGATATATCTTCACAAGAATAAGGTAGATTAATATGACAAAGCCATTGAGTGCTTGCATGACAATGGGAAACCAAGAGTCTTGTGGGCAAAGAAGAAAGCCAAATTTGCTAGGATGGTGACAACCATGCAGGCCAAGTGTAGTCACACAAAAGGGTGTATTCTATTTGAAGTTCATATCTCTAGTGAAAAAGGTAAGGAAGTTGAGAATGCATATGTGTTGAGTAGGTATCAAGTGCTACAACAATTTCAGGATGTTCTAGCACATATTTCAGATTTCCCACCTCACAGGGAGGTATACTTTTCTATTGAGTTGGTACCAGGGGAAACACCGACATCGAAGGCACCTTAGAGGATGAGAAAACTTGAGTTGGTAGAGTTAACATTGTAACTGAAAGAGATGCTTGAAAATGGATACATTAGGCCAAATGTATCGCCTTGGGGCACACCAATGTTTTTGTTGAAGAATAAGGATGGAACTCTTGGACTATGTAGTAACTATAGGAAGTTGAACAAAGTGACCATTAAGAATAGGTACCTACTACCAATGATTTATTATTTCTTTGATCAGCTGAAGGGAGCAATAGTGTTTTCTAAGATAGACTTGAGATCAATATATCATCAGGTACGCATCAAAGAAGAGGACATCTACAAGAGTGCATTCAGGAATGGGTATGGGAATTATGAGTTTGTTGTAGTTCCATTCAGTTTTACTAATTCTCCAACCACATTTATGTGTTTAATGAATAAAGTGTTGCATCCTTATCTGGACAAGTTCGTGATTTTTTTCATCGTAGAAATCTTGGTATATTCGAAGAATGAGGAAGAGCATGCATATCATTTGGCAACAATGTTGAGATTGTTCGGATATAGCATCAGTTGTATGCTAAGCTTAGCAAATGTAGCTTCTTTCAAAATGAGGTACATTACTTGAGACATGTTTTCTCCAAGGAAGGCATCACAGTAGATCTAGAAAAGGTAGGAGCCATCATGGAATGGGAAGCTCCTAGAAATGTAGATGAGGTGAGATATTTCATGGGATTGGCAAGTTATTATATGAGGTTAATCAAGAACTTCCCACATATTTCTTATATGATTACATCATTACAGAGGAAAGGTAATAATGTTCAGTGGATATAGGAGTGTGAAGATTGTTTTGAGCAGCTTAAGCAGTTGTTAACACATGCTCCAGTGTTAAATATCACAGATCTGGACAAAGAGTTTATAGTATGTGCAAATTCTTGAAAGAGAGGGCTTGGTGGAGTTCTTATGTAGGATGGACATGTTGTATGCTATGAGTCACAGAAACTGAATGAACATGAGTAGAATTATCCCATGAATGATCTTCAGCTAACAACAATCATACATGAATTAAAGATGTGAAGGCACTATCTTCTTGGTAGGAAGTTTGTATTGATGAGAGATCACAATGGGTTGAGGTACTTGTTTAACCAATTGAATCTGAATGTGAGGAAATCTATATGGTTGGCCACAATAAACGAGTATGATTTTGAGATAAAGTACATCAAAGGTAAAGAGAACATGGTCGTAGATGCTCTTAGAAGATAGATATAGAAAAATCACATTGCAGCTATGACATCTTATCGGACAGACTTACAGGATAAGATCTTGCAGGAAGGTCAACAAGATGTAAGATATATGGAGCTTAAGCACAAATTGTAGCAGAATACAGGTATAGGTATAGGTGTACAAGATGTGGACTATTTTCTGACGGTAGATGGATTGGTCAAGTTAGAGGTAGGATGTGTGTGCCAGACAGTAGTCAGCTCAAGAAGGTGATATTGAGTGAGTTTCATGCAAAACCATATTCAGGTCACCCAGGCTATCATAAGACATTGAATACAGTGAATAGAATCTATTATTGGCTAAATCTGATGAGGGATGTAGTAGATTTCACGGCTAGGTGTTTGGACTGTCAGCGGGAGAAGGAAGAGTGAAGGCATCCAAGTGGTCTACTACAGCCTATTGCAATCCCGGAATGGAAATGGGAGGTAATTTCCATGGAATTTATTACATGTTTTCCGAATATAGTAAGACAAAATTATTATATCAAGTGGTTGTGGACAAGCTGACAATGGTTTCACACCTTATTTCAGTGAAAACTACCTATTCATCTAGCAATGTAGCATAGGTGTTCATTAGAGACATAGAAAGATTACATGGTCCTCTAAAGAAGATTGTGTCAAACAGAAATGTAAATTTCACTTCCAAGTTTTGGAAGGATTTATTTGCAGGTTTGGGCATCGAGTTGGCCTTTAGAACAAATTATCATCCACATACAAATGGACATACTAAGAGGGTCAACAAGATCTTGGAGGACATTTTGAGGATGTATGTGATGCATCAGTAGCAGAAATGGTAAGAGTGTGTACCATTGGTTGAGTTTGCACACAACAATGGATATCATGAGTCATTGGGTATGAGTCACTTTGAGGCACTATATGGGCGGAGTTATAATACTCCCATTAGTTGGAGTGGTCGAGTTAACAGGGTGTTGAATGGATTGGACATGCTAGTAGACATGGAACAGGAAATGTAGGTTATAAAGAAGAATATAAAGGAAGCACAAGATAGACATAAGATTTATTAGACCAACATAGGATAATTAAGGAGTTTCAAGCTAGGGAGCATGTTTATTTGTGCATCAAGCTCAAGAATATATCCTTGAGGATTGGATCATGTGCCAAGTTGGCTCCACGGTATTGTGGGCCTTCTGAAATACTTGAGAGGATTGGACTAGTGGAATATCTACTTGCACTACCTCCAACATTCAAATTCCAAGATGTGTTTCATGTTTCATTTCTTAAAAGGTATATAAAGGATGTTGATCATGTTATTGATTGGTTTGTATTGCAGGTGGAGAAAGAAGGATAATTCCAGCCATAACCTCAGTGCATATTGCAGTGGAAGCATCTCATGTTCAAGAATAGATTTATTGAGCAGGTTAAAGTGAAATTGAAGTCCTTTCGGCCGAATGAAGCTAGATGGGAGATGGAGGATCAAATGCAGGCCATGTATCCTTCATTGTTTGTCAGTTGAGGTAAAGCGGTTTTGGTTTGATGTTTGGTATATGTCTGACATATGTTTTGGTGATGTTCTAGTATATGTTCATATGTATATGGATGTAAATACTTCCATGAGATAAGTTATAAAGCTCCAATAAGTGGAATGGATGTTATATTTTCATGTTATCATGATTTTTTGTTTTGAGCATGTCACTTTTGTAAATATTGCATCGAGCTAAGTTATAAATCTCTGTGAGTAGTATGTTTGAGTTTCAGCATTTTTGTTGAGGTGTAGGTGTGGTTTAACACCGAGAACGATGTTCTCGAAGAGTGATGATTCTCTAACATACCAGGGAAGAATATTCATGAAATAAAATGTTAATAAAGGAAAAAAAAAGACCATGGTTAAGGGATGCTTATTCCAAGTTGAATGTTGGGAAAAATATCCTAGTGGGCATCACTGGATATGTGTTTATGGCTAAGGAAAAATGGCAAGGGAAAATGCACAGACATTAAAGAGGAAAAAAGTATTTTTTGGCACATTTATTTATGAAAATAAAGGAAATTAGAAGAAAAGGAAGGTAAACAGTCATAGGTTGCATGTGAGGAGGAAAATGAAGGAAAATAATGGAAAAAGAATAAATTAGAGGCTTCTTTGATAAAAAGGTTTTTGAGGATTAGTTGGTACCTTTTGTCAGTTCATTTTTGGAGCTCTCTCATTATTCTCTCTCTCTCTCACTCTTAGATACTTAGAGTTTTCTTAGAGGAATTCAACATTCTTCCAAGGAGGAGGAAGAAAGAAAAAGAAGGAAAAGAAAGGAAAGGAAATCAAGGATGAAGTAAGGAAAAACAAGATCTAGCAAATTCGGCAGGAGTACTTCCAGGTAACATATTGCATGTCTAATTTCCTAGCTGGTTTTGACATGCATGCCTTATGCATGCTAGTATTTGGCTATCTTGTTATTGGTGGCATGGTATTTCTCGGTTATGAAAATGTTTTGTAGCCTTGCCTTATTTTTTCGGAATGCCATGGGGTGTTGGGATTTTGATCTTGGTTCTGAGCTTTGGATTTGCCAGATGGATTTCCAAATCTGGGTGGAGGTGGTCTCAAGGTTAATTCCCAAAGGCCTAGGAATCCCTTGAACAATTTTGGTGGGATACACGATAAATCCTGAGAGATAGGGATACAGAAAATTCCAAAATGATTGTGATTCGTTCCAGATGGAATTTCTAGGTTCTTCTCACTTTTTTCATTGGAGCATTGGTTTGGTATGATCATGGTATGGTGAAGGTGGAGGTGGTTTAACCTCTGGATTCCCTTGGTTGTGTTTTGGATGATTTTATCCATGATATCCCACATTCATTCTTGGAATATGGCACGGGGGTGACTGGTAGAGGATAGATTTGGCTTAGCCATGTCTATGGTCAGGTGGAACATGGAAGTCCCAAAACTAGTCGGTTATTTCCTATCTTTAATGGAAGCTAAGTTCTCTTTTTTTTATACTTATTAACGTGTGTATTTAATATTTTTTATCTCACTTTTATTTCCATGGTTTTATGTTTTTTATAAGCATGTTTAAATGATCGATCATGTCATGGTTATTTCATGTTTTTACTTGTTATTGCTAAAATGATGGATAAAAGACCTAATTGATGTCATATCTGGTTAAGGAAGAGGGTGATGATCCTTCTTGTATTTTTTTCATAATTTTTTTATTCATTTGTACTTTATCTTGTATTGTAGAACTATAGATTTCATTCTTGGCAAGTGTTTGATAGAATTTTAGTCCCAGTTGGGGATGGTCAGGCTAGTCCTAGAGTTAGTTTTTGGTCATTTCACATTCTCATCACGTGTTTAATGATTCCTAAAAACTACAAGAAGTTTAGGGTAGTGTCTAGGATTATGGGCTTAAAGAGTGCCTTAAATAAAATGTACAACAAACCGAACAAAACCATGCCACCAACAACAATAAAAAATAAATAAACTTTATAAGAACCAATAGGATTCAATATGATGATGTCAACCATGGGGGATAATTCACCATTTTTGGAGTAAAAATGTAAAAATAATAAAAAATAATAAAATAATAAAACTACATTTTCAACCCATATTTTCAACTTATCTCCCTAATTTTACTAAAATTTCAAGCAAGAGTACTCGTTGGATGCAAAATTTAATTCGTCATCCAAGGAGTACCCATGTTGCATACTTTTGATGGACCTTGCTACACGAAAAATGAGAAATACATGAAAAAACATGTTTTCAATCATGTTTTTCATGTATTTCTCATTTTTCATGTAGCATGGTCCGTCGAAAGTATGCAACATGGGTAATCCTTGGATGAGAAATCAAATTTTGCATCCAACAAGTGTTTTCGATTGAAAATTGAGTAAACCCATAGAGAGATAAGTTGAAAATATGAGTTGAAAAAATATTTTTTCCCTTTCGCCTCTAAAATTTGATGATGTAATCAAATATTATTTTATTATTTCCACTATTACTTTATAATTTCCTTAGGAGGCCCATTTTAGACCTCACTATTACCCTAATGCACACATAGTTATAGGAAATTTAGTCACTGGATGCAGGAATGTAGGCTTATGCATGCATCCAGAGCCTTCTAGACACATGGATGTAGGCCTATGAATGCCTCTAGGGGGTTTCTTCATGAAATCTCAATGGGACCTAGGGAAAAGTTAGGTGGATGATTGGGATAACCTCTGGGGGTCCTGTAGCAAGTTGTATAAGTATGTGTTATGGTTTTCTGCATCAATTCGACTTCCTTAAAGTCACCAAGGAGTTTGATTGTATCTTAACTTCCCCTCATCTCATGTTTACCTTGGTTTTTCAGTTACATGGGCAGGTGTGATGGTAGGTGGAAATTACAAGTATGCATAGGATGACTGAACAACAATAGGAGATAGTGAACAAATGCAAGAATGAGAGCTTTCTAAATACCTTGAAAAATTGATTGAAGCCACAAACATGCAAGTGGTATCGAAGCCACAAGATGAAGATGTGGATCTGATGCCTTGTTCCCCTCAGGCCACCATTTAGACTCCCCCACCTTCATCCACAGATCAAGCCCCAAGCAAGGAATGGGAGGTATTCCCCCTTGATGATGATCTAGTAATGGATGTGTACAATCTTTCATTCGATGAATTGTAGAAGATGATTGTACAAGCATGGAGAAATTATTTCCTAGATGATCATGCATTTTCTGCATTCATGAGATAAATTGTGATTGTGGCAGACACCAATAGGAATCCAAAAACTATTGTCAAAGCCAGATTGGCCTTCGTATTTGTTTCGAAATGAAACACTCAGTACTTGATGACTGAGAAAATATAGTTGGTATAGAACCTACATGCTGCCAGCAAGATATTGAATAGCTTCACACAAGAGCATAAAGTGCAGCTTCCACACAGTTCTATTTGGAAAAAATGAGAGCAGGGATACTTGCTAAAGTATCCACACTTGGAGACACAATGCAGGACTTATATGAGGATCTCATGACCGTGCACAATGCATTTTTCTGATTGCATATCTTGCAGCTTCAGTGCAGAAAGTTTGTCACTCTCCTTAAGAATGTGCAAGCTGACATCACTTATGTGCATGATTGGAAAATGTGGTGCAAGGTAGCGCCGCTCACGTTAGTAAAGATGATGAAGCCACAGGTAGAGCTATAGAAATCAAAGGTTTGGATATTGATTCAGAACAACATGCAGCTCCATATCTTCATCATAAACATTCATGATGCATATGAATTATTGTAAAACAATTTGGACTTCATGGTGAGACCGCATAAGATCCCATCAGTCGGTTCACTCACCCAAACTAAGCACAAGCACCAAGTGCAACAGGATATTGATAAGTAGTTTGAGCAGCTGAAGCAGATCACCAACAAGGAGGAATTGGAGTTGAACAGAGATAACACGTAGAACTACATTGGCCGCCCTATTCATATTCAAATGATGTTGTTCCTGATTTAGAAGGAGGTTCAGACCAGCTCCAAGACATTGTACCTGAATGCTATCGAGGAAAGAGTCTGCTTCCATCCTGACACCATCTTGCGATTTGGGGAGATCATTGCATAATACCAAGTTTGGAATGAGTATGTGACCGAGAGATATCAAATTGAGGTTTCCTGGCTTGAGTTCACTCAAAATATAGCATCGTAGTTTTTTGTGGTGTTATGATTTCAAGTTGTTTCTACCCTATTTTTTCTTATATGGGTACGAGTTGAAAATGTATATTATTTTTAATTATTGTATAACTGAAATTCAGTGTTTCCGTGATGGAATGTGAAGAGTCACATGTAATGTGAGGAGTCATGAGGGGAGTCCAAGAGTCACCAAGGGGATATGGCAACAGTCACCCCCATTTGGTTATAAATACATCCTCATAACTCTTGTATGGGGCTTTTGGGAGCCAATATTTTGTCTAGGTTTAGGCATAGAAAAGGCTTGGAAATTTTTTGTCAACCTTGGCTTCTTTGTAGTGTAGAGGGAGTATACTTATTTGGGAGGAACAGGTGTTGTTGACTTCATCTTCCACTATTGGGACAAGCGGTTCGTGATGTTGTATGTATGAATGGAACTTTCACTTATAATAAAGTCAGAGCTAGCACGTCTTCATGCATATATTGTAAATGTAGAAGGACTATTCTTGTTATATTTGTGATGTATTTTTTTTAACTTATGAATATGCTTATGAACTATCTTTTTTGGATTTGTACGAATTTATTTGAATGTGTGCACATGTTTTAACCCATCACCTTTAACTTGTGGACTATTCTACTTGTTATTTTGTGATGTATTTTAAGCTCGTCTATTCCTTTCAAGATGCGTACTATTACAGGATTTGAAGGAGAACCCTTCCCTTTCCTTTCATTGTTAGAACCACTCATGCATCATATTGAATTTTTGCAAGGTCACTCGCTTGTTTTACCCAAAGACACCATAAACCACTCCATTCATTTTTCAATCCAACACATATCATTAAACATCCCACTACTAGGTCTCCTAGTCCGAATGGTGTGAGGTCTATTTGGGACTTCATATTAGGAAGATCCCATGAATGTTGGTGGGTCCAACACCGTCAACATTTATGGTGCTAGAAGGAGGGCTAGATGACAAGTTGAGCCCTTGAAGTCTGTTTTGAATTTGAGTACTCATTTTAGGACTTCTTCCAAAATCTTACTTCTAACATGTTTCTCTAGAAATCTAAATTTTCAAGTGCCGACGAATGCCATTGATGACTTGTCACATCTTAAATATAATGGAAAGGTTGAAATAGCCATTCTTGAGCACACTTAACACTTTCTTCAATTTTTTGAAGAGCACAACATCCCCATTGAGGATGTTGGTTGTTGGTTATTCATTCTCATGTTCGAAGGGCACATAAGGTAATGGTGTTACAAATGGACTGATGCCTCTATTCACTCTTTCGAAAATATTTTCAAAGAAATGTTTCTCTCTTTTTATGAATTCGATTATAAACTTCTGTGCAAAAAAATTTAAGAAATGTGAAAATAACCTAATCAATCACTACATCATTTTCTTAATCATTTTTTGTATCTTTGTTTTGAATTTCCAAAAAACGCAGTTGACTAGTATTTCTTAAGCAGAATATTTCTATATCTTGTTCATATTTCACTTACTTCACATGAGTTATAATCATTTAAATCACACCCAACAAACCTCGCTCATAAAGCTTCCAAATATGTGAGGGACAAGGGTGTTGTTCCAAGTAACCATCTACCCAATTTTCATCTAAAAGCTTTACTTCCACAAGTTGTGGTTGGGAAGATTCAAAATTCACCTGTTCATGAACCACCATTTCCACCTGCCTGCATACTCATAATTACTGCACAATTTTGGACTGCAATCCCGGTGATTGTGATGAAATGTTATCTCATGGTCCTCCATCCTTTGGTTACACTAGTCCTCCGGATTGTGAGTCTTTGTGTTTTCCTATTTCAAATATTTCTCTTGATGTTCATGAGGATCAAGTGTTGGATGGAGTTCATGTAGAGTAGCCAACTTGCGATGAGTATGTTTCAGATCCCATTATCAAACAAGAATCTTCAATGAGGGATGACTTCCTTCATTCCATAGCTCTTTCGCATCACTCTAACATTGTCCATGATTTTGTCATTCTGGTTGAATATTGTGATAAGTTTCTTTATGATCATGTTAATACTTTTGATCATTCACAGAACTTGTGGAATGTCACCCTTTCATATAGAAGCGAAGAGAATCAATCTTATATTCATGATCTCCCTAATCTCTCATCACACATTTATGGAAACATAGAGCGTGAAATTTCTCTCTTTTCATCTTCCCCTCTATACGGTTCATCAGATCATGAAGATAACCCCACTAGTGATATTGAATTTTTTTATCATGGCTATCATGACCTGTTCATCGATTCAGCTGGTCAAGATGCCGATTTTTCCACTGTCGATTTTTCGAAGCCAGCTATCTATGATGATATACTTTCTGACGAGTTGGAAATTCCTCAAGTTGTCAAGACACTTCAACCCGAGATGATGGTTATGTCAAGTTATCGCAGCCTTAAGGTCGGTTCTATATATGATCAGAAGAATGTAGAATCTGTTGAGGCTCCTCACCACTCTACTGAACATATTGAAAATCCTTTTGCTTCACAATTTTTGGATCCTCCAATTATTTTTCACAATCTAATCACTCAATCTGTGGAAGATTCGTAGTTGGTGAGCACAGTGGAAAAAAAAAAACATTATTTCTTTATGTTTTCTAGACCTCATAGTTTGAAGGTTTTCATGTGTAAGTATTTGGTTCACGATGTGTCAAGACACCGTGACACAACTGCAGAATTTCTTCCTTGCGCTTTTCTTTCTTTCTTTTCTATGCATTCTTTCAACCTTATGAAGTTTTGGGTTACATTTTCTTATCTTTCTTGGTGCATGCTTTTCTTTCTTATATTTCTTGACATGTATTCCCTCACCCACATAAGCCAACCAATGCGTTGGTGGCTACATTGGAAGTATCAGTTTACACGATTATGGCCTATTTTATATTTAGGTTAGGAGTAGGAGTAGTGTTTTCTTTTCTTCACTTTTTTATTTGATTTTATTTCATCCATTTTCTTTCTATTTTTCTCCTTTACTTTGTTTTCTTTTTAAATATTAGGTTAGTTCTTTCTTCTTTGCTCCTTTACTTTACTTTCATCCATTTTCTTCTACCGACACTTTGTTTTTTGTATATTCCCTCTCTTTGTGTGAATCTTTATTTTTTGGTTGATGATACTAATATGGAAATACGTTCCTTATCAGTGAGAGTCACGGTGAAATCATGATGTTGGGTTTTAACTGGTTCCACCTACACTAATCGATTTTTATCTTTTTGTTTAATCCTTGACACTCTAGTCTAGTAGAGTAATAATGGGAGGAAAACTTTAACAAGTATGTTAGAGGTGCATATAAAAATATTTATCTGAAGGGACAATCTCTTCTAATCTCAATAGGTTGGGATCCCTCTTCTGCTCCATGAAATGAATAAGTGCCTATGCACATCTCTTTGAAAAATTAAAAGATGAAATAAATTAAATAAAGGGCGAAATAAGAGAAAGGCTTCATGCGCATAAAGGTTGTTGGAATCACGATTGTTGTTAGACCAAAACTCGGAGGCATTAATATACACTACAATCGCTAGAGTTAGGATCCATGAGAGGCGGTCAGTCCATGTCACGAAACACACAAGGAGCATTGAACCTAATGTCCAACAATCTCCCCCCAAATGTGAGCCGAGTAAGCAAATAACTCCATCGATGTATTGTCTAGGCTTGCTCACAGCTGACCAATGTTTTTGTTCCTAAAGTGACTCCGTTGGGGTACTGTCAAGTCCTGCTAGTAGTGGAGCAACACCAAAGATGAAAATAAAGACTATTGAAATTTTCATTTTACTTGTGCACTTAAATATTCCTCCTCCCAAAATTAAAGAAATCAGTGTGACTTGGCTTGGTTAGTGTTCCACCGATGAAGAGGATGGAAGGGGCTATGTCTTTAACTTGGACTAAGTGAGGGATTTTTGATAATCAATGCATTGAACAATAATTATGGAAGGGTGACACCAGTTTTACATGAGACAAGATTCATTCAGAGAGCTAGAGTTCTACCAATTTGTCACCAATGTTGTAGCTGCTACAACCATCCTCTAAAATTTTTCCATTTCTTAGATTTTGGAGCCTACCCTTCTTTCCACGGGAACTTACCTTACACTGCCATTAGGTATTCATGCTTTGATTGATTTTTATCTTTTAATTGTGCTTGTTTTCACTTGATCTTGACTAAAAAAATCTATTATATGTCACAAGCTAACCTCCTTTCTAAGCCTTGTGTAGCAACTCTGCGCTTGCCTTGAGAAACTGCACAATTCATGGAACCAGACTTGACCTTGATGTTCTGAATTACACAGTCATGACTAGTAGTTAGCCTTGAGTTTGGGAAAAGTGCAGTCATGATAGGAAACCTAGCACTAAGCCTAGAAATTATGCATTGCATTGATTCGGGAGCTTCTAGTTTCCTGGAATTGCGCAATCCTTCTAGGTGATTTGCATGGAAACTTTTTTCAGGAAAATCTAAAAATATGATAAAAGTAAAAAGAATCCATAGAATCTAGGGATATAATTTTAGTAACGCAAAGGAAGCACATCTTCTATTTTTGGAAATTGTCGCCATGCATCGGTTTTCCCTTAATTTGTGGCATGCGCATCATAAACCCAAATTTCTCAACTTTATTTAATCAACACTGCTATATCTCATTCTCACACTCGATCTTAGAGCTTTAGGATTCCCAAGGAGATCAGGGAACCTGCGATACGATAATGGTGACTTTTCCGGGTGAGTTTTGCATTTATCGTTTTTAGTCCCTTTTTCTATCGTTTTTTTACTTTTGGCTTGCATGAGTGTTGTTTTTATTGTTTATTTGCATGCATGTTGGAGTTTTATCTTGATTTAGCCTATATAAGTGTTTTTCCAAGTTATATTTTTCGTTTTACAAATGCCACATAGTTTTCTTCATTTTTTTATCGATGGTCGCCATTGTGGCAACCCTCCTCACCGATCTCGTTCACTTCACATTTGTTCCATTTATTCACTCAATTTTTCTTGTTTTAATCACACTTAGTCATATATCTACTCAAGCCTTCACTATCTCTCATGTCTGCTCATTTTACACACTTCCTTTAGGTAGATTTCCCTTTCCCTTTGCCAAAGTTCATTTTTCCCAACTTGGCATTACGCAATCTTGAGGCCCAAGCCCAAATATTGGCCTCTGGAACTGCATAGTGCGCAGTATAGGTTGGTCCCACTATGCACTGTGTAGTCCCAAGCCTTAGATTTCATCCTTGGCCACTGAGACTGCGAAATGCACAGTCTCTCCCATCGCACTACCCAGCCTGAATTGCGCATTTCATAGTCTCAAGCATCAAGCTTCGACACTAGTTGTTGGGACTGTGCATTGCACAATCTCCTCAGCCAATCAAACCCTCTTCCCAGCAAGAATCATTAAGGGGATTTTGAGGTCTAAAATGGACATCCTAAGGAAATTAAAAAATTATATTGGAAATAGTAAAATAATATTGGATTACATCATCAAATTTTATAGGGAAAAAAGGAAAAAATATTTTTTCAACTCGTATTTTCAAATTATCGCCTTATGGGTTTACTCAAATTTCAAGCGGAAGCACTCATTGGATGCATAATTTGAATCCTCATACAAAGAGTACCCATTTTACATACTTTCTATGAACCCTGCAACATGAAAAGTGATATATACATGAAAAACGTGATTGTGATCATGTTTTTTCATGTATTTCTCATTTTCCATGTAGCAGTGTCCATCGAAAGTATGCAACATGGGTACTTATTTGATGACGAATTAAATTTTTCATCCAACGAGTACTCCCACTTGAAAATTGAGTAAACCTTAGGGAGATATATTGAAAATACGAGTTGAAAAAATAGTTTTATTATTTTATTATTTTATTATTTTTTAATCTTTTTACTTTTCTACTCTAAAAATGGTGAATCATCCCCCGTGGCTGAAATCATCATCTTGAATATTATTGGTTCTTTAAAATTTTATTTTGTTTGTAAATTTTTCTTAGGGAGCCCATTTTAGACCTAAAAATTTCCCTAATGGTTGTAATCCTTCTAGCTAGTTGCCCGGTGTGCTGCATGAAGATATCCTGATAGTATTTTTTCCTGTAACAAATATTTTCATGTCGTAAATGCATTTTTTGTCCCATAGGTACAAAAAATTTTGAGCTTCTCTCCAATAATCACTTTCACAATGGCACCTAATAGATTTTCCTCAAAGGAAACCAATGAAATAAGTACTGGGAAATCATTTGAAAAAGATCCAATTAACATGCCAGTTTATGCGGACACTCAATTTTTTGTAGAGAAGGGATCAAAACCGAAATGGTAGCAGATAAAAGATGCATTCACAAAGGAATTTCAGGAAGACTTAGAGCAGCAAGAGTTCCAGAAGAAGCAGAAATAGCAAGTGGTGGTCCAGTGTCGGACAAAGGAAGGAGGAAGATAGTTGACAATGCAAAAGAGGAACAAATTTGGAAGATGAAAATGGATCCTCTCATTGAGAAAAGAGCTTTGGAAATCGAAGAAAAGAGGAAAAAAATGAAAAAGATAGTGGAGCGGAGGAAAAGAGAGAAGAAATACTGTGAATAAGCATTCCAGAGAGCACAGAGTGAAGAAAAAGAGTTGAATGAGGAACAAGAGTTTAGATGAATAAAACAAGAGGAGAGATAGAAGAAAAAAGGAAAGGTGTTGTGGCGGAAGCTACAACACCAATACAGGTCAAAGTGTCAGTACAAGATCAACTAATAGCAGACAAAGTGAGTGAATATATGCAGAAACGAGAGCTTTCTAAAGACCTTGAACAATTGATTGAAGCGACAGATAAGGAAGTCAGACCAGAGCCGCAAGATGAAGATGTGAACCTAATTCCTAGCACACCTCATCCCACAATTTAGAATTCCCCCACATTCAGCGGCAGAGCAAGTCCTAATAAAGGAAGGGGAGGTAACCTTGATGATGATATGGTGATGGATTTGTAAAAAATATCATTCGATGAACTACAAAATAAAATTGTACAAGTGAAAATAAAGCACTTCTTAGATGATCATGCATCTCTTGCATTCATGATAGAAAGGGTGATTGTGGCAGACACCAGAATGAATCCAAACACTATTATTGAAGCCAAATTGGTCTTCACATGTATTGTGATATCAAACATTTAATACTTCTCGATTGAGAAAAAATAGTTGGTATATGACCTATTAGCTTCTGAAAAGAGATTGAATAGCTCCACACAACAACGTAGAGTGCAACTTTTGCACAATTTTATTTGCAAGAAATGATAGCAGCGATACTTGTTGAAGTATCCACACATGGAGAAACTATGTGAGACTTATATGAGGAGCTCATGACCATGCGTAAGGCAGTTTTCTGATTGCACAACATCCAACTTCAGTGAAAATAGTTTGTCACTATCCTTAAGAATGTGAAATATTCCATCACTTATGTGCATGATTGGAAAATGTGGTACAAGGTAGCACCACTCACGTTGGTAAATATGATAAATCCATATTCAGAGCTAGAGAAATCAAAGGTTCATATACTGATCTAAAAAAACAAGCAGCTTGCCACGTTCATCACAAACATTCAGGCCGCATATGCACAATTGTACAACAATTTGGACTTCATCGTGAGAACCCACAATATCCCATTAGTCAATTCACTCACCCAAGCTAAGTGCAAGTGCCAAGTGCGATAGGATATTGAAGAGTACTTAGAGCAGCTGAAGCAGATCGCCACCAAGGAGGACTTGGAGCTGAACAGACGAAACATGTAGAGATACATTTGTGGTGCTAATCATATTTGAATGATGTTGTTCCTGATTGATCAAGAGGTTTAGATTAACTCGAAGACATTGTACCCAAATGCTATGGAGGCAAGAGTATACTTCCATCCTAACACTATCTCACGGTTTGGGGAGATTATCACATAATAACAAGTTTGGCATGAGTATCTGACCGAAAGAGATCAAGTTGAGGTTGCTCAACTTGAGTTCACCCAAAATCTAGCATCATAGTGTTTTCTACTGTTAGGATCTCAAGTTGTCTCTACCCTATTTTTTCATATATGGGTACGAGTGGAAAATACATATTATTTGTAATTATTGTATAAGTAAAATTCCATGCATCCATGATGGAATGTGAAGAGTCACATGTAATGTGAGGAGTCATGAGGGGAGTCTATGAGTCACCAAGGGCCATGCCAAGAGTCACCCCCCTTTGGTTATAAATACATCATCATAACTCTTGTATGGGGCTTTTGGGAGCCAATATTTTGGCTATGATTAGGCTTAGAAAAGGCTTGGGTGTTTTGTGTCAACCTTGGATTCTCCTCCATAGCATCGAGGGAGTATACTTATTTGGGAGGAGAAGGTGTCGTTGACTTCACATTCCAATATTGGGGCAAGTGGTTCTTCATGTTATACATATGAATGGAAATTTCACTTATCCAAAAATTAGAGCCGACATGTCTTCATGCATATATTGTAAATGCAGTAGGACTATTCTTCTTATATTTGTGATGTATGTTTTTAAACTTATGCATATGCTTGTGAACTATTTTTTTTTCATTTTTATGAATCTAGTTAAATGTATGTTCATGTTTTAACCCATCACCTTTAACTTGTGGACTATTCTTCTTGTTAGTTTGTGTGATGTATTTTCAGCTCATGTGTTCCTTCCAAGTTTTGTACTATTACAGACTTCTAGGGAGTGCATTTCCCTTTCCTTTAATTATTAGAACTATTCATGCATCATATTGACTTTCCGTAGGGTCACACAGTTGCTTTAATCAAAGGCACTGTACACAAATCTATGTGTTTTGCAATCCAAGGCATATCATTAAACACCCCACTGTTGGGACTCCTACTCCAAACAGTGTGAGGCATATTTGAGACTTCGTATTGGAGAGATCCCATGAATATTTATTCCTCCTCTGTTCAATTATTTTTTACCATGTTGCAATCCAGAATCACGTAGCTCACACCCACGAATACTCCCCAATCGCCTTACTTGATGTCGTCCTTGTAGAATTTTCCATCTCTTTGGATGGAAAGGTCCTACTTTTGGATGCTAAATTATCGGGGAAATCCGATCTGTGGTTATGGTTGTCGGCCTGTTTGTTCGTGATTTGGGATATTTATGTGTGAAATTCAATTTATTCTTGTTGGAGTTCCACAAATATTAACAAGAAAATAACATGGACGGAGCTCAGACATATTTTTTTCAGCATGAAAAAATACAGCTAGTTTATATAATGTATCAGAGAAAAACAGTTTTCATTCTTCAGTTGATCAACATCAATTTAGGACTACATTTTGTGAGGGCTAACCTCATACTTGATCAATAAACAAAATTGGAAAAACATAAAATCTTCCAGTGAGATTTTACCACAAACAGGAAGCAGCTACATAGGATTTAAATCAGGACTGTTTTCACAGATATCTTTTTTTGGTCAAAACAAAGCCCTGTGCTCCACACAGAAACAACTGGAAAGCTCCAAATGTGAAATCTAAGTCTCTTTTTTTAGCATATGGTTGAGCTAATAATAATATATTACATTTCTTTTTAATAAACAGAGTAAAAAACTTTTAGTCGACATACGCCCTGTCGATCCAGAAGTGATTGGAAAAAAAAAACTAAACCTATAGGGAACCTTCTGCAATAAGAAAACAGCAAAGACCCTGGCGACAATCGCCCAGCCAAATTGTAGGAGTATGTTTGTTCAGATGTCCTTCCAGTTATGCTAGATTGATCACTCCTTCAACTATTGTTCCCTTCGAATTAATGAACTCGTAATTCATGTATCCAAAAATACTCTCCAGACCCTTCTTTCAAAGCTGGTCTTCTTCCTTGTTTTTATCCCTGTACACATGACAAAAGGAGATAAAAGTGAACTTTTCTCTTAGTACATGAATACGTTCAATCCATTGAGTTATCAGTCCATGGTTTAGATTAGATTTGTTGTTCATATGATCGATTAGTATTTTATAATCTCCAAATATCCATAACTTTTCGACACACAGATGTGACGCCACCCATAGAAGTCCCCAAAGAGCCATGCATAGGAAGCTCTAACTTTTCCACACACAGATGTGACGCCAGCCATAGAAGTCCCCAAAGAGCCATGCATAGGGAGCTCAGATATCTATGATGCAGAATTGGTAACCCCATTGATGATTGTTGGTGTTGCAACATCGATTCCGAGTAGAACAAACAAATCCTCCCAAACTGTGGAATTGGATTCGATGGGAATGATATTGGAGGCAAGAGCGGGAGCTTTTATGTGGTCACAGATCCCAATGGTTATGATGCGGTGAATCCTAGGTCAGGCACCGCGTGTCATGCAGTCATTGAAATAGAACCCCTATGGATTATTTTCTAGAGAGACATGGTCATCCAGCTCAAGGAGGAGTTGATCATGAACAATTACAAGCCAACAGAAAAAAGGGGTATGAATTTCCACATTATGAACGAGCCCTGTATCACCATTCAGAATGCGAATCATATCATCATCCATTGCATTTACGTTCACGGTTGTAAAAATAACAGTTGTTCCACTATTTTCTAATGATAGCTACACTCCCGATGTTAACATGCAGTTGATGATACCATACAAACTCTTAGGATAAGGTCTTGTGCAAATAATTCCAAGGTAAATATAGAGATCCTCCATTATTAACTGCATCATAAAGTATGGGAATATTTGAATAGAATTATTCCCATGAAGCCAAAAACATCTGGAAAAATAGGGGGTGCCCGGGCAATTGCAAAATTGCAACTATAATTGTAAGATCTAGATCTTGTAACATCTTATACATCTAGATCTCTAATAGCTTGGAAAGTGTGGATAATCCTTCTATTTACACATTGTTTATAGAATATGAAATTGAAGTGTTTGAAAATTGTAGCATTAGCAACATCGACGGATGTGGTGAAGAAGAGAAATTTGTGACTCTATCATTTTTTTGAGGTTCATCATCCCCTGGTATTTCAATGTAGTTGGCAGAGTTCACAGTAAATGTTACAAGAGTTATCTATTCCTTTCCTATTTTATTTCCCCCTGGCCCATTCTCCTTATTTTGCTTCTACACCCCTAGGGTTTGGACCATAATTGCAACAAATTTGTCTAGTGATTTGTTCTCCATAATTGAGGGTTCTATGGATAAACCGTGTGTTAATGACATCACATATGGAGAAAGAGAGAGTAGTTCGTGTAGGAGATATTTCGTGTTTTCCACATTGAAGGAAAGGTATTCCACTTATCTTCATGCATTCTGTACCTCTGTGTGAGATGAGTACAACCAATATTAAAATTGTGGTATCACAAATTTTCTTTAATGTATGCAGTTTTAATTCTCACAATGTTTGAATTATAGTGGAAAATGTTTATACACGGGAGTTCATAATTAATTTTGAGAAAAGAACGAAGGTTTGGCCTCTCAATTCTAGCTGCAATTTGGAAATTTCCTGCGCACTCCTGATTCTTAATTAGAATTCATTGGAACTCATTAAGTATTATGTATACTTAATCATAAATCGGGGGTGCCCAATTCATTGAGGAAAAATATTCCAAATGTTTTTTTTGTCATATGTTGCCTCAAAATTGCTATTCCGCATGTGCACCTCAGCATATGCAATTTGTGCTATGCTGAGGGAATAATGACTACACTCACTGGGAAATGTATGCAATTGGGGGAGTGAAAATCCCACCATGAGCAGTCAATGCAACAGATTCTTGGCACCTGCAAATACTTCAATGCAAGCGGTAACAAAGCGGATAAACAAGGACGTGGATCATTGAAAGGATTATAACTGGAGGTGAAAATGAGATATTTCAGTCCATCAGGGATAGGAGCGTCTTCGGCGTATTTAAAATCATATTTTCTAGAAGCCAGGTCTGGAACGCCTGTTGGGCCACTCACAGGAACTCTCGTGCAAGAAAGGAACTAACTGCTAACGAAGCTTTTTCAACCAAGCTGTGAAATGCGAATCAATTATTAGATTGGAAATTAGATCTATCTCTCTCATGATTCCCATAAGCATGTAGTTGGACAGGTATGACATTTGCTTTGGTGGTGTGATTCCAATTTTGTTCGTGGGACGAATTTTTCATCAATGATTTTAAAATTTTAATTGAAATATAAACTTATTCAAAATATTAGCGATTAATTTATGTTGTTAAATTTATATAATCATGACACATTGTTAAAGGAGATAGACAGACTAATGATTAGAAGATGACATGTTTTCCTATAGTATGACATCAACTTTGACTTATACACAAACTATCCATACAAAATATACATAAAACATTTCGATTAATTAACCGAATATGATAACTTTTTATGATAAACCACATGAAAGGGATATTGATTCAAAGAGGATAATGTCATCAATGTCGATGTCATGGGTTTACCTTTTGTCCATGTTAGCAAAAAAAAAGCATATCTTCTGCCTGTTAAATCAGAGAGAAGGGACAAGCTCTGAATCCTTATTTGAAAATGAGAATTTCTCTTGCTTATTGTGGAGAGTAGCCATTGGGTATTTTAGAGAAATATCTTTTATTTTAAATTTTATAGTCTATGGGATTGTGCATATTTTGATAGAATGCTGTCTTCTTAATATTTAATGGCGTAATTCAGTTCTTTCATTTATTAAGGAGTTTGTTAGTTGATTGTGTTGCCTAAGAATATGTTATAATTAGTATTTTTCAATTTTTAATAGGAGCTTTTTTACGTTTGTGATTATAGCCTTGAGATGAACATCTATTAGGAGTGATTTCTTCCTTAAAATTTAGAGGAAAATTTGGGGTCTCCCAAGATAGTTAAATTTTGAATTTTATTTAGTATTTAAGACTATATTGTAGGAATCTCCATTATCAAGGGACTTGATTGGTCTTTCCTTTGATATAGCAGGTTTAAATCTCAATATTGCTAAAAAGAAGTTTTTCATTTATGTGCTTTGAGAATCTTTAGACTTCAAACAACATGATATCACTACTAGTTTCATTTGCAAACATAACAAACTTACCACATATTAAATTTTCTATGTCCTTGCCTTTGAGAAAGTTGCCAACTTTCTTGAATTTGTTGGAAAAGTTGCCTTGTTTTTTCTCAGTGACCTAACTAGCCTAAAGTAATATACGCTCTGACTACTTCAATTTGAAATGTTTACGTGACTTTGTTGGACAGTAAAAACAATGGACACCAATGATAATGCATTATACAACAATAGAGTATATGACACTGGTTGTCACAATCTCAAAAAATCTTTAAATTGATAATGTTTTCTAGTTGAAGTTCCATTTTCTATTATGGACAATATTGAAAGAAGAAACTAGTTATTAGCAAATTTGAAAGGTGAACAGATTGAAGTCGTCTTCCATGTTTGGACTCACAACACTTGAGATGAAGAGGGCATAGATAAATAAAATATTCTTTCCTGATTATGTTTGGTCCAACCTTAATATTTTCAACATTAATGATTGTGTCATAACAACGAAGGCTGAAGCATTGTCAACAAAATTAATGTCCCTAAAATTTTAATAGTTGCCAAGATAACAACATATTTTTGCGGTCTCGCAAAATTGATCCATTTTGTATTCACAATTTCCCATACTATGCATGGAAACATAAACACAAGAAATTTCATCAACACAAAAAGAATTAAATAAGGAATTGTACAATTTTTTTGGTCATTTACCTATTTACGTGCATAATTTTCCAACAATCATCTTATTTCGTGGATAACCAAATGCCCCCAACGGAAAATTTCCATCAGCAAGTAAGCAACCATTGAAGTAGAAGGCTGCTCTTCATAATCCAACAAATTTTGTGTTTTTCTTGTAACAAGAACATTAGCCTTATTCTTGAGGTAGCGGCGACTAGACTAATGGAATTCTGTAGAAGGACCCATTGTGTGGCTTGGGGAATGAGTCATTGGCTTCTACGACCTTGATGGAGATCGATTTTTGTATAATATTTACTCTATTAGAAATAATAGTTTTTATGTTTAGTGATTTCTTTTCGCTAGATGATTATCCCAAATCTTCATTTCCTTCGGTGTATCTTTACACCTTTAGGGGCAATTGATAATAATTAATAAAATGATAATAAACTTGTATATTACACTCCTTTTGGGTTGAATCGTATTAGCAATTGGAACTTGTTTTGGTTGCACAAAACCTTTTTGTTTCTAGCATCATTGCTTTTCATTCTTCTACATAGAGTTTTTCTTTTTATCATTTGTTTCGAGGAAAAAGTTCATATCCCTAATTATTAGTATTTTTGTTTGAAGGTTTTTTGGGTTGTTACCTCTTGATATAATATAGAGGGAAACGTCTTAATCATAAAAGTTTTAATTTTCTATTTGGTATGATAATGTTTTAAGTTTATTATAGATTATAAAAGATTAAAAACCAAGAAAGAAGTAACAATTTACTGATAAACTCTATATGAAAATAAAGAAAATAAATGGTTTTAAATGATTTTAATAATAAAAACTTTAGTTTATCTTAAATGACAAAATATTAATTTTAAATTCTGAAGCAATTTTTAGTTTTAACACAATGGTTATAAACTTACCCAAATGAGAATGGTTAACTACATCTAACCAAGTTCATTACATCAACTCTCACCCTGGAACACTCTCACCCTGGAACACCAAAGGAAAAGGAATTTATCCATCTCTTTCAAAAAAATTAGTAATTATCAAAACGGATATAGAAGCACCTACAACAACTCAATACGAGACAACCAATCAACATGCACTTTGATTTTTTCAAAATAATTTTATTACTTAGGTCAATACGATAAAATATATACTTACAACATCTTTTTGAAGTATTTTATTTCACTCTTCTTTGATAACATATATAGTATAATTGTTAGCCCGTCTTTTATATCATTTTTTGAATTGATGGGATTGTATAGTAATTTTCGCAATGTACTAAAATGTTTCGATTTAAGTTGTATAGTTGTTATTTTTCGAGGAAAAAAACTTAATTTTCAGAAAATTATATATTTTATATGCACTATAGTGTACTAAAAATGGGTCGATACCACCATAAAATAACAAATCAAAATACCAAGTCTTTAAAAATCATTTTTTCTATTTAGCAAAAAAGTCTGTAGAATAATAGATGCATGCAAAATAAAATAGAAGATACAAAAATATCCTCCTAGCCTCGAGGGAACTTTATCTCGGAGACCAAAAATGAAAATTTGTAATTAGTCAGGTAATTAGTCCGTCTATCGGACCTCTATGAAAGGCCTACGATAATATTAAGAGATGGTTACATCTATCTACTCTAGGATCTTCCAAGTTCCCAAATCTACAGAGTGTCTGCTTTAGAGAGTGTGTTTGCACTAGAATTTATTCCCTGTAAATATGGCAACTTGAAATTCGATCAAAAGAAAGGTTTAAATGTAAAATATCTTCAAGTATTGGGAACAATGTCTGCGTCTCTAAAAATATGCAATTTACGACATCCCTTCCCTATAGCAAACAACATGACGTTAAGTACCTCAACAAATTTATTTGTGCTTTTACCCAATCTGATCTGAAGCTTGAAGAAATCATTATCTCGAAGTATAACCCCACACCCATCTCCCCTAAACAAGAGAGTACATGTCAAAGTAAGCCTAGGGATAAGAGTGATCAACAGCTTCAACTGTGATGTTGCAGGGATGGTGTGTCGGCTCAACAGCAGGAAGTGAAGAAAAATGGGCCATGACTTGTGCATCCACCCTGTCAGAAGTGGTAGACTTCTCTTTAAAGATAATATAGTTCCTAGATATCCATATACTCCAACTAATGACATGTGGCAAGATCCTTTTCTTTTCTGGATTAAGTCGTATAATTGTTAAAATAAACCGCACTCCAAAAAAACACTATATGTAGCATTCACTTACAACTTAAATTGTATTTAATAGAAAATCTAACATTCATTTAGTACTTGAACATTACTTAATAGAATTTTCTTCGCAATATAAGTCCATTTTAAATTTTTGGTTTCAACGTAAAGTAACATGTACAATAACCAACGCAAACAACAAACTAAACCCTTTGCAGCCTACAAACGAAACCCCTTACAACCCATGCCACTCCCACCACACCTTGCATTTATTTCCGTCTTCAACACTATTTAATCACATTTTTTAATGTGTATATTTTAGTAATTTTTATTTCATTTTAAAATAAATTAAATAATTAAGTATTCTCTAATAATTATATTTCATTTCTTAATTAACAAAGTTATATAAAAACACCCCTAAATATAGAAAATATCAATATAAATATTTTCAATATGATTGGGAATCACAAAATAACAAGTAAATTATTTAATCTCATCAATAATAAAGGTTTCAAACATTTTTCACATGTAATAAAATCAAGCTATAAAATTCTCATAAAGTTAACAAATCATTTTATTACAACAATATTTATTACCATCATGTCATGTGCAGGGAATTGAGCTTAGGTGAGGAAATAACAACCATTCTTCTCAACCACCCAAAATAACTCCAATCAATATTAAAGATAAAAAAATTATATTAATATTCATGAATTAAAATATAATAATAATAATTTTCCATTTATTAATATAATTTCGAACCTTACATAAACAACCACCTACCAACCAAATCCATAAATATGAAAACAACAATAACTCTCTTAGGAAAAGAAAAGATCTCAAACAACTTAAAATAAGAAAAAAAAATTGGGTATTAAAAGAGTAAAAAAATCTTCAAAGACATGTGTGAGCTAGTATATATATATATATATATATATATATATATATATATATATATATATATATATATATATATATATATATATATATATATATATATATATATATATATATATATATATATATATATAAGTTTTGTATTCTATTTTATTTTTTTAATTAATTTTTTAGGTTTTGTTCTATTATTTATTTTTGTTAGTTTTTATTGTTTTGTTAAAAAATATTTTTTTATATATGTTTATTTTTTTAAATTTAAAAATTTATCTAAAATGATGAAAAAAAAGAAAAATCAAATCAAATCAAATGATGAAAACAAAAGTTAGTTGCAGAATTGCATGAATTCTGGAGCTAAATACAAGTTTTATCCAATTTATTTTTTATTTTTTATTTTTTTTATTCACTCACATAAAAATAATTTTTCTGATCTTCCAGATCACACAAAGGAGGAGAGCATACTAAAAATTTTCATTAATGGATTTTTTTTTTTAGTGAATGGGGTTTTTTATTTGTGGATGTTTTGTTTTATTTCTATGTTTTCTATATGCAAATGAAAAATAAACTTAAATGAAAATGCATAAATGAAGTTAGCACTAAATGAAAATGACCCTAAATGAAAAATTCTTCCTAAATAATCTTCTTAACTTAGTTACATCTAACCTTTCTTTCTTGGCAATGATGCCGAAAGTGTAGAGTGATTTAATGGTATGTTAAGTCCCTTGTCATTTAAATATGTCAACCCGCGGGTTTCATAAACTTAGAAGCAAACCACAATATATGGAACCTCAAATGAAACTGTTGTAGAAAGTTTATTTAGGATGAAATAAATAAAGGAAATGCATATTACAAGTGTAACTAAAGAAAACTACAAAAGAAATCACATGCAAGAAATTTGAATTAAATTCTAAGGGTGGAAGTTAGATTCTAAGGGTGGGATGAATGAATGCCATGGCCTTTCTAAAAAAATATAAACTCATATTTCAACAAATATAAGAAGAAAACTATGATAATATATAAAGTGGGTAAACTTAGAACAAATATGATTTAGTTATCAAGAAAGAAGACTATGAGAACTAGTAAGCAACACGTTTAATGACAACTAAAGTGAAAATATATTAGAAGCAAACTATGAGAATCTAGAAAGTAGTAAATAGAAACTAGTGATTTAATTTTCAAGCAAGCAAGCTAACATAGATAGTAAGAAAGAACTTTAATGACAATCAAATTGAATCTAGGAAACGAAATCACACTTGCGGAAAGTAAATCACACTTGCGGAAAGTAAAGCATGCTTGCATGAAAGGAAATAACATAAAACAAACAATGTTACAGATGTATGAAAATTGTGGTTGATGGGGATCCGTCCATTCCTCAATGAGCACACATGAACAACTATCACATCTAAAGGATCAAACAACACTCATAACTCATGATTTGGATAAAATGATATTACTCATCCTGAATGAACAATCATAAATCTGATGCTAATGAATAATTAAAAACTTGTTAGCTTCCTTTGAAGAATTCTCCTCATATTTATACATGAATTAGGGACCACATATTCTCAATAAATGTAAATCCCTTAAATATCTACTAGATCCATACGTGTCTGAACTTATCCCTAAATAGTAGATACAAATCCCTTGACACATCAATATCTCCATGATCTTTCTCCTTGGAATATGGTCCACCTCTTGAGTTGAAATTCGAATTTGTGCTTGGGAGGCCAAGTAAGACCCTTTTAGAATCTTCAAAAACTCCTACACATGTCTCTCTCTCACACACACACACACACACACAAATATATATATGAAACCATGTTAAATTCACTTAAAATACATAAAATAAATAACTTTGGAAATTGATTATTCTAACCCATATGATCATGAAGATGATTACTAAATGTAGGGTTTTAGGCTAGATAGTCATGAAATGAGGGAAAAATGGTTATGAAATGATGGAAATATGGATGAATATGGAAGACAGCTTTGATACTCAACACTCATTAAAATGACCCAAACGCAAAAGAAACTCTTGCCACAGGACCCACTGTAAGTTGGGATTCAGGTCCCTCTCTGCATTCCCTCTATGTCTTAGCTCCAAGGCTCGACCTCCGACTAGTCAAGGTTGGGTTTCTTGCTAGTTAGGAGGTCAAATTTTTCATGTTATCGGGAATAAAATTTTGAACATGTTTTCTTGCAGAACAATCATAAACACGATATACAACCATTTCATGCCACACATCCCTCAGAAAGAATCTCTTCAACCGAAACTCTCGTTTCAGTTGGGAACATCCTTTAGCAGCGACATTTCATAGACGAAGTTCCAAGAGAACATTTCATTTCCCACTAAATATTTCTTCTGGTGGGTAAGAGTTGATATTATATCTTGGTGATTATATTGTGCATGCTAAATCCTTTCCTTTGAAGAGTTTAGTAGAGAATACACACCTTCTATTCTACATATTTGGCAACACCATACACATATGCTACTTTTGTGAGATCAAACATCAATATACTGATGCCCTTCCCAATCCTTTTTCTCTATAGCTATAAGGCCATATTTTAGATATTTTCCATATTTTACATATTGTACTTTCCAGGAATTGAAAGGACACTATGAACATTAATTTTTTTTAGTTGAATAGCCTATCGAGCTGCTTGTAGAGTAAAGTAGAAATTTCAAATCTAAAATATCCATCAAATTTAACCATTTCTGCAACTTTATTGTAGCCTTCAATAATTTTAGGTGTCAAAGTCCATATTAGACAAATATTAAGCATGATAGACTAAGTCAATGATCGACACATCAACATTACATCTTAGTAGTTGAATATCCTATACAAGCACTTGTAAATTAAGGTAGAAATTTGAAACTCAGAATACCCATCAAATTTTACAATTTTTTCAATTTTATTTCCCTTTTTTAACCATTTTAACAAAAAATATTTAGTTGCAGTAAAATTGCAAATCATTTTGTGATAAAATTCCAACGCTAATTAAATTATACTTCTATAGTACCACTAGTTATGGCAGCTGCCCTTTATCCTTCAGTCATTGACATAAGTCAGTTGAATGATGTGAAGGGTGATTATATAATGCCACAACCAATTTTTTTTTTGTTACCCGAGAATAAAAGTAATATATATTAGGCCCACAATAATGGGTTAGAGCCTCATTGTATATACTAAAATGGTGTCACACTGACTAACCATATGGTAGCATAATTTTGGTTAGGACCCAACTTGAGTTTGGGTTGGTTCGTTCATTTGTTCCCGATGTGTTTCACCAATTTCAACCCTATCATCTAAGTTCTCGTAGGTTGGTCAAACCCAACCTAGAGTGAGACTCATTTCTGTCCTATTGACATGGACTTAAATGTGACTGCCCTTATTGGGTGAAAGCATGAATATGGGTTACACTTTTGGGCCAATGTCGCGATAAAATTTCAAGTTTTTCCTCTTTTATTGAATTAAAGCCCTCAAAATTCATATAAGCATGGATTTTCATTATGAGTAAAACTACAAATTGTGGAGAATTATGTTTTAATTATAAATCTTCCGAGAAATCACATAAGAAATTTTGGAACCGACGCGTTTTGAACTACCAACTGTAGTTCATCATCAGGATAATGAAGATTGGCTAATCTGACATACACATTTATACCAGGAAGAGAGAAGCAATGGTCAAAATCTAAAGAGTTAAAAAAGGGTCAAAAACAAGAAAAATAAAATAAAATAAAATAAACCAAAAATATAACTAACCCATCATTAAAATTAAAAACAGTCAAAAATAAAAATAAAAATAAAAACCAAAAACATAACTACCCCATCATTAAAAACATAAGTCAAAACTAAAAATAATATAAAATCAAAACTAAAAACTAAAATAACACCCCCACAGAAATAAGATAAACCAGTTTTTAAGTGACCAAAAATAAACATAAAAATAAAAAATAAAAAATAAAATAAAAATAAAAATATTTAAGTCAAAGTCATAAATTATAAATAAAAATAATAAAATAAAATCAATAAATAAATATATGAACGAATAAATAAACAAAATTAAAAACTAGAATTAAACTACAATAAAAATAAAATAAAATAAAAATAAAAATAAATTAATTGTATTTTAATTTGATATTAATTAATTATTTTAATAAATAAATTAATTAATATAAATAAACCAATAAATAAAATAAAATAAATAATAGAATAATAATGATAAGACCAAATTAAAAGCAAAAACAAAGAAAAGGACCTTTATAGGGAGTGAAGAGATGGAATCCAACAACTGCTAACTTTCCATCTGTCATCCCTATTCAACATGCAGGGCCTGTTCTCAATCTCAATCGCCTCCCTAAATTTCCAGTGATGGAAATGGTCAATCCTAGCAAGGATTTTAGTGTCCTCCATACAGATGTGATGTTTCGTCTTTTTTGCATGCTCAGCTAACGCTGAGGACTTGGTTCTACCATGCCTAATATCCGCAGAATGCTCCTGGATCCTTTTATTAATCGATCGACCAGTTTCGCTAATGTAGTGAGTCCCACAAGAGCACGGGATCAAATAAACACCTTTCACATTTTTTGGGTCCAACTAGTCCTTAACCGATTTAAGGGAGCTCCAAATGGTGTTTAAAGGTTTAAAAGAAGAAGAGATCCTATGCTTCCTTAAAATCTGAGCGATCTTGTCAGTAGTACCTTGAATAAAAGGTAAATGAACTCTACCAACATCATCAACACTAATATTTTTCTGTCTAGGACCTTTGTTTGCATTCATGAAAGCTTTCAAACCCTGATTTCTGCTATAACCATTCTCTCCGAAGACTTTAAGGAGATGGGCTTTCTCTTCATTTAAATGATCATCATCAGAAATTCTAAGAGCTCTTGTAGCTAAAGTATTCAAAACTCCAAATTTCTGAGCAGGAAAATGATGAGAACTAGAACGCAGATACTACTCCGTGTGCGTCTTCTTCTGAAAAACACGGTGCGAGAAAGAGCCATTATTATTTCTAGAGATGAGAACATCAAGGAAAGGAAGACTCCCATCAGTCTCTGTTTCCATCGTGAGCTTGATGGAATCAGATTGACTATTCAAGTGCTGATGGAAAGCCTCTAATTCAAGATGACCATGAGACCAATTGATGAAAGTGTCATCGACAAACCGCTTCCATACCTTGGGTTTTAAAGTGGTAGACGCCAAAGCTCTAGATTCAAAATCTTCCATAAAAAGGTTGGCCACCACTGGCGAGAGCGGCCATAATTTATTTTTATTTTTATTTTTATTTTATTTGATTTTTATTGTAGTTTAATTCTAGTTTTTAATTTTTTTTATTTATTTGTTCATGTATTTATTTATTAATTAATTAATTAATTTATTTTATTTTATTTTTTTTATTTATAATTTATGACTTTGACTTAAAAATTTATTTATTTATTTATTTTTGTCACTTAAAAACTGGTTTATCTTATTTCTGTGGGGGGGGGGGGGGGGGGGGGGGTTATTTTAGTTTTCAGTTTTGATTTTATATTATTTTTAGTTTTGACTTCTGTTTTTAATGATGGGGTAATTATGTTTTTGGTTTTTGTTTTTATTTTTATTTTTTACTGTTTTTAATTTTAATGATGGGTTAGTTATATTTTTGGTTTATTTTATTTTATTTTTATTTTATTTTTCTTATTTTTGACCCTTTTTTAACTCTTTAGGTTTTGACCGTTGCTTCTCTCTTCCTGGTATAAATGTGTATGTCAGATCAACCAATCTTCATTATCCTGATGATGAAATATAGTTGGTAGTTCGAAACGTGTCGGTTCCAAAATTTCTTATGTGATTTCTTGGAATATTTATAATTAAAATGTTATGGATCACAAAAGCTTACACTCTCGAGAATTATGTTGTTTTCCTAATAATATCTCTTACAAAAATATTTGGTGTTGTATAATATGTCAATTTTCCATTAAATGAAATTCTTGTCCTTGCACATTTTCACACATCTTAAGAGGTATGCATCTGTTCACGTAGCATAACTTAGTCTAAAATGTGTAATTTTTAATATATATATATATATGAGCATGATCTAGATAGAGAGAAGTTTTTCATATTAAAATTTTATTTTTTATATGCAATAATATATTTTTTTTGCTATTTTTCGAAGTTGGCGAAGTAATATTTCAATTGGATTTCGCAAAAAAATGTGTTCATGTAAAGGTTTTTTCAACTATTTAAATAAATTGAAAATCAAAAAGTAACTTTTTGTAGAGGAATCGTAGATGAAGATAGCGGTATTTATTGAATTTTTTTCTTTGTGTATATTTTACGATATTAATTTTTTATTCAACCTAGTTAAAATAGTTCAAAAAAAATTCAAGCATTATGGTTAAAAGAAATTAGATGAAAAATATCATATGAATTCGAAAATGTCAAACTCATATGCCATTATGTAAAGGATTCCTTCAAGAATCCAATGTGATCAACTCTTCCACCTAAGGACCAATTTAGCCTTAACTCCACTTAGGTAAAAAATGGAGTTGCAGAAAATTTTGTAGAAGGGGTGTTGAAATTCATGATTTTAGGACTTAAGAGGTTTGATTCAGTGCTTAAAGTGCTCGATCGAGCACATAAATTTCAAATTTAAATAGCTCAATGGAGGGCTTCGTATACCCTCAAGCGAGCCATTTACGTTGTTATCAGGGGCTTAATTGAGCGTTATGGCTTAATTGAGCTATGTAGCTTGATCAAGATATTGTGATCAATCAAGCCTCTATAAAAAAAAATTTAATGATTTAAAATTAAACTTTTACCTCATTTTCAAATTCCAAATCTTATTAGAATTTTGTTTTAAATGTCATGTAAAAACCTTGTTAAATTTAATATTAATACAAAAAGAGTATTATTATTAAATTAAAGGGTGAAATGACATTGATATAAAAATATAATGTTAATATTAAATTTATTAATTTTGGATTAATATAATATTATTAATATATTTTTTTTACAAAGTCAGTTATGGTGTTATATATTCCAAAAAAAAAATGGAGCATGCTTCGGATACATATGGGGTTGGAGAGAAGCATACTAAAGGAGAAGAGAGCAGGAGTGCATTCCCTAATACCTTTAGTCATGTTTCCAAAATTTCCAGAGTTTCCTATTGCATTTTTGGCATACTAACTTACAAATTACGAAAGAAAAAATATACATTTACATAACATAACGTAAGAAAACTAATATATGTTGAGTAGGGATTTAAAAAAATTCTAGGACATTTTAATGTTTGTTGACAGATTGATTTTGCTGGTATATTTGCTTGCTGAGATGATAGTTTGAATTTTCTCCCTCCAGATTCAATGTATTTCTCTTCAGACAACTAACTATCTCTTCTGGATGAATGCACTTGTTGGTGAATGAATCGATTTCAACCTTCTGTCCCGCAATATATCTCTTCAAAGATGAGTTTTCAGATCTTACTTGAATCTTCAAGCCTTGGTTTGACTCTCTGACCTTGTCAGTAACAAGTTTGTGGGCTCGACATGAGGTACATTTCTCATTTTGCGAAGCTCTATCTACTAGATTTGGGTCCTTTTCTTAGCGGTCTTCTATTTTTTTGAGACTAATAATGGGGTCCTCTATATTTGGATGCTCCTCCATGATGTGTTTGCTAGCTAAAGGCACCGCAGTGATTCTCTAGTGCTTTTGAGGAAGTGTGGCTTTTGATCCTTCTCATGGATTGGGTGAATGACTAGCTTCCCTTGATTAATCCTCCAATATATAGTGAGGGGGGGCTTGACCCAGATTGATAACTTAAAGGGGGGATCTGACTTCACTAAGGGGTCAGAGGGGTAGGAAAGGGGATGGAGGCCGGAACTGAGCGCATAGAGAGTGAAAGGGACACAGCTTGGGCTTCCGTGCAAAAGGTTGTCTGCACGCAAAGGAGAGGCACTCATAAGGGAGTGCATGTGCATAAGGAAGCCATGCTGAGATGAGAGGTAGGGTGAGAAATCTTGTTTGGACTGAGGGGGAGGATATGTCATTAAGGAGATGGGAGGAGCGTGGCCAGAGAATGTGATAAGGAAGCGAGGAATGCTAGATCTTGCACAAATCAAAGAGGACCACATACAAAACAAAGGAAGGTCGAGGGGGGATGAAATTATTCATTGGCTTGAGGGAGGAGGGGAAGACGAGCACATCGTGGAGAAAAAGAAACACGGAAGTGATGAGGGAAATGAGATGCCCGATGGTGAAGAGAAGATAATAAAGACAAGCTAGGCACAAGATAAGAGGATAGAAGTCATGAGTTCTCCATGGCCTGAAAGGCATGTGGGATGCCGTGTAGAGAGGGATATGATTACTACAAATCAAATAAGGAATATTACCATGAGTGAAATATTTGTTGAGAATACTTGTCATGATTTTTAATAGATCTAAAGTGACTAAGGGATCGGTGTGAAGAACACATATTTATAAATTCTTGTTTCCCCTTCTGGTCTGGCTACTCCCACATTTTCATGGTGATCAATAGTGCTATTATTTTCCAGCAAGATGTGTTTTAATGTAACATTTCCCAAGTCAACCAATTTTTTCATTATTGTGTTTAGAATTTGGCACATTGTTGCATTTGGAGGTGTTATTTTGCTGATCATGGCCTCAATAATAATGGCTGAGTCTCCCATGATTATTGGATCCTTGATGTCCTTATTTTTGAGAATCTTGTTTCCCATTAGAAAACTATATCCCTTGGCCATGTTATTTGAGGTTTCCCCCAATCCCCAATTCATAAGTGACAGAGTTGATTCCCCCCGAATCTAAGAGAATTCCCCTAGATCTGGCTTTGCCTGGGTTGTTTTTTGAAGTGCCATCAAAGAAGGGACAATGTTTATTCATATTTTCCTTCCATACTGTAAAATCATCCTTATTTAGTCTAATTTTCCAATTTTGTGTGGGTGTTCTGACATTGGGGTTGATTGTCCAATTGCTTCTAATAGATGCGAGGATGATCCAGTTCCCTTCTTCTTGCTAAAGGAGGATGTTGTCTATTTATTTGAATCCTTTCATGTTTATGAATTCTGAAGTGAGACCCCATGTATTCAAAAAATATCTGCCTATATTTGGAGGTTGATCTTTGAAGATATGTTGATTTCTAGATAACCAAATCTTCCAATAGAGAAAGGACGGGAGGATTTATAAAAACCTTTTGATGGTGTGCTTATTCTTGATAGATTATGAGTAATTTTTATTCCATTCAGTGAATAAATCACTAAATGTTTTTGAGAAGTTGAGCTCCATTTCCATAGGGCTTATAAGCGTCTTCAATTACTCTCTTGCGGAGGGGAAATCCAAGAAGAGGTGTTGGATGGATTCTTCTTCATTTAGGCATAGTGAGCACCTTGATGGCATGATGAATCATTTTATTTTGAGGTTGTCTGCTGTGAGAACTTTTCCTTTTATAAGAGTCCAGTTGAAGATCTTAAATTTGGGGAGGATTTCTTCCTTCCAAATTGATTTCCATGGAACCCAATCTTGTTCATTTTGTTGCGCCTAGAGAGTGTTATACCCAGATTTAACTGAGTAAGCTCCCCCACTCAGATCCCAAACAAAGGTGTCTTTGGATTCCAATTTAGTTGGGGTTTCTCCTTTAAGACATAGAACTAAGAGGTCTCGTTGGAATTTTAAGTTTGGTGGCAGATTGGGGATATGCCAATCATTCCAATTTCTATTTTTCTAGTGTGAGATAGAATGCAGGGTGGATATATCGTTAGCACACATCCATCTTATTAAATGTAGGATGCCTAGGTAGGATGAAAATGGATATTTCCCCATAGATATATCTTCCCAAACCATGGTACTTTTTCCATTTCCATGGAGATTTGAGGTTTTCTTGATGATGGTTGGTAAAAACATTTTGACAAGCTTCGAGACTTGCAAGCAAGGTCTAATAGGCACATTTTCTTCCACCAGACGAGTTCTATGATGGTTCATATATTTTGAGGTTAGAATTTGTTTCCCCTGGCTATCCTTTCTAGTGATCAGTCTCCAACCAATTTTTTCCCCAAGAGTAGCATTCATGATTTTGGGCAGCCTTATGGACAATCCTCCCTTCTCATAGGGCAAAATTACGGGTTCCCATTTAACCAAGCTAAATTTTTTGTTCTCATTTTTCCCTCCCTACCATATAAATCCCATTATTATTATCTCCATTTGTTTATTAATGCTATTCAGTGCCAGAAAAGCTACATATTAGTAAATTGGCAGTGCAAAGAGCATGGCTTTGATTAGAATCACCCTCCCCACTATGTTCAACCACTGCATTCCCCAGATATGGATTTTTTGCTTCATATTTTCAGTTTGGGTGCTACATAGATCAGCCCTCAGGTTTTCCTTTGAAATGGGGAGTCCTAGATAAAATAAGTGGCTCCAGTTTACTTGTATGGGAATCTCTAAAATCTGTGATATCCTTTGCATAGTGCGAGAGGGAGAATTCTAGCCATATATTTTACATTTTGCATGTTTTAGGAGACCTCCTAATGCCTCCATGAATTTATATAAAAAAAATTTGAACCTTCTGGCTATAACGCATGAGGCCCCACCCTTCAATAGAGTGTCATCTGCAAACAAGGAGTGGTTAATTGTGCAAACCAGTTAGAGTTATTTCTCTCCTACTATTTCGAAAGCCCTGCTTAAAGTATCTGCCATTATATTTATAAAATGGGTGAGAGGGGACAACCTTTCCTTAACCCTCTGGAGTTTTGAAATAATTCACTAGGCCTTTCATTAATCAAAGGGGCTATCCAAGGTCCCATTATGCACACTCTAATTACATCAATGATATCATTTGAAAGACAATTTTCTTTAGGAAAATATTAAGGTAGGGTAGGCTTACTTAGTCAAAGGGATTGTCCATATCTAGCTTTATGATGATTCCATGCTCTTTTTACAACCTACTCAAGTGCAAGGCTTCCTGGACAATTAGAACGTTGTTAAGGATATGCCTATTTGAGATGAAACTACCTTGGTTTTTTGAAATAATCTTAGGGAGAATTTGTGTTATTCGATTCGATATATTCTTTGTTCTATTTTATAAGAAGATTTTCACAAGGAAGCAGGCCAGAATCAACTAAAATTGGAAGGCCTTCCATCCTTTGGAATTAGAGGTAGGTAGGATGATTTAGTAAAACCACCCAACTTTTTTTTCAGAAACACATTCCTTATCATTCTAATTAAATCTTTTTTGATTATATGCCAGTGGTGCCTCTAGAAAGAAATTGAGAAGCCATCCAAGCCTCGAGCTTCTTCCAGGTGAAGACTCCAAAAAACAGCCTCAATTTCCTCTTCTCCTACTTCTTGCATGAGTTCCATGTATTGAACAACACTTATCATGTTAGGAACATGTTGCGGGAAGGATTTTAAATTTTTGCTTTCTCCATTTGTTGTTAGGAGGTTTTTAAAATGAATATGAGCTTATTTTCTTAATTCTGTAGAGCTTTTGATTTCATTTCCCTCTATTTTTATTTTTTCGATATGATTTCTGGACCTTCTATGTTTCATAGAATTGTGGAAAAATGTTGTATTCTTATCCCCTACTTTTAACCATATACTTCTAGATTTTAATCTCCCCACTTCCTCTTCTATCTGATTTTCTCTGTAAATTTCTAAATAGAGGGCCTTTTCCTGTGGGTGCCTTCCTTTGGTTTCCTCCTCATTTTCCCTAGCCTCTTGGAATGCCTCCATTTTTTTTAATAACTTGGCCTTTATTTTTTGTGTTTATTTTTCATTTTCTTTGGCCCGTATTTTCATTTATTTTCTCAAAAAATTTAATTTCGTTTCCCACACATAATAGGGATATCCTATGACTCTTTGCGACCATACATCAACAATTATTTTTTAAGATCCTAGTTGGTGTTCCATGTTGGACAATATCTAAATGTAGTGGGACCTTGATTTTCTAGCAGCCCAAGAGAGATTACCACCGGCTTGTGGTCTGAGGTTGTTGTGTAAATAATTATTAACCTCACCGAGTTGTGGTTTCAGATGATGATGTCTTGAACTAAAATAAAGTCTAATATTCCTTTATATTTCTACTTCCTACCCTCTTATTGCTCCATGTGTACTTTATGTTGTTGGGAGGAATGTCTATTAGCTTTTCTTTTCCATTATGTTTTCAATAGCATCCCTTGAGGGATTAGAATGATAAACTACACCAAATTTTTCATGCACATTTAGGACTAGATTGAGATCATCGCCCAAGATTATATTTGTGTTTTGGATATCATTTAATGTCTCTTTAGTAGTGTTACAACATTGTTATTTTTCCCCGAAGTGTTTGGGGGTGTATATGTTGACTATACAGTATTTCTCATTGCTGGCTATCTCTTTTAGATCTGTTCTAATCCAAGGTTGTTCCTTTTTTTTGCTAGAGTAGCTCCCATTTTCCTTTTCTCCATAATGTATAGATACCCTGTGAGGCCCCTATTTATTTTTGATTTGTTCCATCATAATTTTTTAAGTTTTTGATCATTTTTCAGAGTCTTGACAACTATTTTTGGTCTCTTGTAGCAATAGTATATCCAGGGTTTCCCTTACTAAAATATCTTTTGCTGCATTTAATTTATGTGACGTCCCCAAACCAGGGCAATTCTAGGAGACTACAATCATTATTTATTTTGTTGGGAGGCTGAGGGACCTTTCTGTATTTTTTGGTACTATTTTTTCTCATTATTCCTAGTGTTATTCCAAAAGGAGTCCATGGGAGGTTGCGTGGATAATGCCATTTATTTTGCTGCTACTTCATCTCTCAATTATTTGTTGGTCTTTCTTCATTCTTTATTTTGGTGTTCTAAGGTGTGTACAGATTATTTTTATTGGTTTTTTTTCAAGATTATGTTAATTGAAGGAGAGTGAAGGCTACGAGGGATAATAGGTGTGGAAGGGGAGAGGTTTGGGAGTGGAATGAGATGAGGAGAAGAGGGCGAGAGAGGGGAGGAATGGGAGGTTCTTCAAGGGGTCAAAAGGGATTTGGATTGATGAAGGATATGGTATTGAGAGGAGGATTGGCAGGGGGGAGAGGAGGGAGGAGGGGGAAAAGGAGGGGGAGTAAGAGGTGGATTTGAGGAGGGGAGAGGTTGTTTGTTTGATATTTTTTTCTTTTTAACTTGTTCCCATTTCACTTGTGGAGTTTATGGGTCCTCACTTTCTTATTTTTTCATAAATATATTTGAAAAATGACCATATTCATGACATACCTTGCATTTTAATGGTATGTGCATCCATTGATTTACTTTTATATTCACTGGATCTGGTAAGCCTTTCCCTAGGTCAACTTCGACACATATCCTCACACAACGTACATGTTCTCCTTTGGCTCACATATGTCAATATACTTCCCCACCACATTCCCGACGGCACTAACCAAATCATCACCCCAGCAGTGTAGAGAGAGATGGGGGATTCTGACCCAAATTGACACAACATTTGGAACATCCATTTCAGGATCGAAATCAAGAGTCCATCTGTTTAAATAAAGGCCTTGTTTTCCATGAAATATGGGTTGTTTCTGAATATTAAATCTTGTTCTTCCTTTGTTTCAAAGTGAAAAGTGTAATACTTTCTTCTAAAGAATATTATGGAGATTCCCTCGCTTATTTAGGAGGACTAGTTCCTCTCTATCCATTTCTAGAATGAGTGAGGAGAAGGCTAGAGACCTATGAACTAGCCGGCTAGGCCCCGTTCAGAGAGAGACAGAGCTGCCCAGCGTGGAAGAGACGGAAGAGGAGTGATCTCAGGGATGTCTTAAAGCTTCTTCAAAAAATTTGAGATTGAGGGTCTAGTTCTTGGAGGGCCAATGGCAGGTATTGAATATGCAAATGCTTCTGCATTTTGATTTAGATCAGCGGGGAAATTTTTTGGAGGAGGATCCACATCGTCTGTCGATTCCAGTGGTTCCATTTTTGTAGCAGGAGGTCGTACAGGCAAGTTGTCACTTGGTTGAGGGAGGCCCTCAGAGCACGCCAAGAGAGGGTATCATGGGATCAGAGGGCTCTCATGTGCAATCTATTTTTAATTTCAAGACATATATATAATATTATTAACTTTAATATAATATAAAATTTCTTATATTCTAATATATACTAGTACAAAAACTTCAATAAATGTGGTCGATATATAGGCATTAACAAAAGGGTTTTTAACACAAAAGAGTCATACAACCTGACCCAATAAATGTTAATTTTATTAACTTATTTTTATTATTTATAAATCTAAATTAATAAAATATATAATATTTTTAAAATCTTGAAGTAATCATAACCTAAAGCTACCTCTAAAGAAATAAAACCTAAATAGTTTCAATTGGAATACATGCAGTTCTCTATGTATCTTTGATGGAGGTAGCTAGAACATTAATATTTTGGAAAATTTTATATAGTATTTCCATGGAAAATTATCATTTTCCCTCCAGGTGAATGTACAACACACATTTGAAATCTTGTGTTTTAAATATGTATTATATAAAAAAATTAAATTGTTGGATGACATCAAAATAAAATAAAATAAAATATATATTTAAACATAATATTTTAATTTTCAAAGTATTTCAAAATTTTTAAATATAGAGTGAGTGGGAGTGGGAGAGAAGGGTTAGAGAGAGAGGGTGGGGACACAAAGATGGAGAGAGTAAGAAGAGGAGAGAGTCTCCAAGAAAGTGAGGGAGCTCGAGATATTGAGTTCGAGGAAAATATAGGGAAGGAAGAATTTAAAGGCATATAGAGAGAGAAAGGTGGAGAGAGAGAGAGAGAGTGACAAGGAAGCTATGGAGAGAGAGTGTCTATGTTTGAAGGTGAGATAGAAAGATAAATAAGGACTGTATATGGAGAGAAAGGGGAGAGATAATGAAAGAGGGAGGGAGATAGTTAATATAGTTGTAGGATGAAACTCAACAGTGAGACTGAGAAAGAGGGTGAGTGGGTGATGTGGGGGAGAGATAGATGGAGGTGGGAGAGAAGGGAAGATAGAGAGGACTGGAGAGGTAGAGAGAGAGAGGGGAGAGGTCAGAAGAGAGAGAGAGAGAGAGAGAGAGAGAGAGAGAGAGAGAGACAAGGGAGATAGAGAGGGAGAGTGAGTGCTAAGGGATATGGAGGTAGAAGAAGAGAGGAGAGTAGGAGGGAAGAGAGATAGAAGGGGAGAAATAGGGAGAGAAGGGGAAGAGAGAGAGAGAGAGAGAGGGAGAGAGGGGGGGAGGGAGATATATATGGATATGGAGAAACAATGTGTATGATTGTGGGGAGATATAGATAGATGAAGAAGGAGAGAGAAAGGGAGATAGAGACATAAATGGAAGGGGGAGAGAGGGAATAAGAGAGATATAGAGGGAGGGAGGGAGATCTATATAGATATTAAGTGAGAGAGTGTGTGTTTCTAGGGGGGTGAGATAGAGAGAAAAATAAGGAGAGATGGAGGGAGATATCGATGTAGATCGAGGGGGAAAGAAAGGGAAGAAAAATTCTTGAACTAGCTGCATTGATTTCAATGTATAGATGTTGATTTATAATCCTACTTGATTTCTTTAAAATTAGATGCATTGATTTCTATGTAGATTTTCATTTAAAATTCCATTTCATTTCTTGCATTAGATGCATTAATTTATTAAAGATATTAATTTATATTATTTTTTGATTGATCTTACATTATATGTAGTGATTTTAGTGTAGATGTTGATTCCTAATCCTATTTGATTGCTAGAAATAGATGCATTGATTTCAATGTAGATGTTGATTTCTAATCCTATCTGATTTCTTGAATCATTAGATACATTCATTTCAGTGTATATTTTGATTTATAATTATCTTATTTGAGTGTTTGTATTAGATGCATTGATTTTAGTGTAGATGTTGATTTCTCATCCTATTTGATTACCTTGATTAGATTCATTGATTTTAGCGAAGATGTTGATTTCTGATAAATGATGTAACTAGATATATGATGTACATTATTTTCAAGGTAACTAGTTTAACATTGTGCATTGATTTTAGTGTAAGCACAATAAAATGATTGACGACGTGCATTATGACTAAGATTTTGTAGATAACCTAAAACAAAATAAAATCGAATAAAACTTGTATTTGTAACTTTTACATCTCCACATATTTTAAAATTGAATATATAACTTATTTCAATCATATTTATGTTTTTAAAAATTGAACAAAACTTAAATTTCCATTATAAGGAATTGATTGAAATTTAAGAAACTTGATAAAAGTATATAAAATTCTAGAAATGTTGTCATATATTTTTGCTTGACCTATATATTAAATTTCAATACAACTGACTTATATCATGCTATCACTATATAATGTTGAATAAAACCTAGATTTGTTGTTTGCATGACATGTTTTAGTATTAACATTGAATAAAACTTATTTCAATCATATTCATGTTTTTTAATTGAACCTTGAGATAAGAAATTGATTGAAATACTTAAAAAAGTTGTCCATGCAGTGGTATATGGGTGGGTAACTAAAATTTTCATATATATATATATATATATATATATATATATATATATATATATATATATATATATATACATCCAGGGTGAATGACAGCGGATGACTTTATAATTCAAATAATTTATTTTTAAAATATAATTGTAGTAACATAAATGTTGATTGCACTAAGAGACACTTTCTACAAGCCAAAATGAAACATGATTGGAATTTTTTTCATGTTCAATATTAGATTGATACATGATATATTTTAGTTCATTTTAAATGTCAAAGTGACTTGCATCATAACTTAATATTGTACTTATCTTCTTAGTTTACAAAACCGGAAATCAAAATTGAAGATATATTTTACTAATAAAATTTATAGTATATAGAAAATTATTAACTTAGAAAAATAATTTTAACAGATCAATTTAAACTTCAAAAATTAGTTAGCATCCATAAGAAATATTAATACAAATCCATGAACTGAAATAATGAATACATGTATTAATAAACTATCCATATTAAAATATATACAAATTAAAAATATCACATGAACATCCATAAACTGAAATAATAAGCATCCATACACTAAAATAATATCCATGATGAACATACATAAACTATCCATGTATGAAAATATACAAATTCTATATCACACATGAATATGCTCTATGAAATGATCCTGAAAATATAAAAACTATGATATTCTTAGTACCACCAAAACTCCTATGTGAGTTCTGCCAAGAAAAGTAAGTTTCCATAAGTTGGTATTGCAATATAACACATTCAAATTCAAACTAAATTGATCATTCTTTGTACAGAATAAACAATACAGAAATAAATGATATTGAACCATACATATACAATATTATACTAACCTCGGTCGAGTCTAAGTGCGAGTCCAATGGATGGGTGGCTGATCATGAATCTGGGTTTGGTGCTCCCCTACTTGTGGCTTGATGATTGGGGCATGCATTAATGGACCCGTGTCATTAGTGCCTCTAAACCCAACTTCCTAATCATTTCTCCACATAACAATGACATCAATGACTTAGTCTAAAAATTGATTAGCATATTTATGTAAATTAAAAAAAGAAAATGTTGAAATATTAGGAAAAAAATATTTTACCTCAATTTCCGGACCATGTGGTTTTAGATTCTGACTCTCCTTCACATTGGTGAATATAAAAGGTGGAGGTGGAGGTCGAGGATAATCCATGGAAACATGCTCTAGTCGAGGATGCCCTAAACGATCAACTATCCCTCAAATTACCTCATAAGACCATGTAGTTGGGAAATGTCTACATGTTATCATGAACTTATTAATATAAATTCAATCTAATACAAGATAGAAATTTTAATATACATAATTATGCATAATTTTCCAATAAGAGTAAAAACTTTTCGTATATATATGTACCTGGTCTGTGTCACATAGGACATGCACCCTCCAAGTCTCACAAACAACATCGTGATACATTCATGTATGTGTAAAAAGTTGGTGAAAGGTTAAAATTGCAAGAAATGCATCATCATATAAGGGCACTAGTGGGTCATGAAGCAGCGGTGATAGAATCCTAATCTCTCCACCCAATGAAACACATGCAATATCCAATGGTTCTTGCATGTTGCCTGCAATAGTCTCCTGCGTCTCACCACCAAGTTGTGAAAAATCCTCTGTTTTTTTTCTCATACCAATATTTAAGACGGTAGTGGAAAAATATCATATGTGATGGTACCTTCCTAGGGTCCTTGCGAGCTCCGTCATGCTCAAAGGTATGTCCCATGCAGGTACCATAAAAATGAGATATAATATTAGTGTAATCCAACCTCATATGTAATACAAACTCTAGATATAAATTCTTTGCAAAATAAATGACAACCTGCTACATGGTTCAAGAAATTTCCCCAATCTCCAATGAATATATCATACATGAAAGGGGCTACATGAACATTACTAAAATATTTCAGTAGGATCGTACATTTATCTATATCAAGGAGATTGAGAGGAATGTCCAATAACTCCCCACAAACATCAATGTCCTCACTGGCCTATTTCACTACCTCCAAAGAATATAGGCCTCTAATCTCATGCCTCTTTACCCTATGTATTGACTTTAATATATGTCTATGTGGGCCCGACCTCTAGTATGTCTCTGTCAACCTAGTCATGCTACCAACATCAAATATAATGCAAGACGAGTCGGTAAATTGGGAGGGATATTCTCTATCTCTGATGTGATCTGTGTATGACAGATCATAACATCTTATAATGTAATCTGAGTTGTAGCATCATCCCACTAAGGGATTGATGCTACACTCTAATCCTCAACTTTTTCCTATTGAGGACTTGTAAAATATAAACATAATTTAACATATATATAATTAACAAACTAGAAACATATACATTAAATTCAAACACATCAGTTGATGAAAAATTAGAAATTAAATAAAATTTCAAGACATAAAAACAAAGTTTAAAGAGGATTTAAAAATGCAAGAGGTGTACGTGAAATGGGTCAAGAAGGTCCACTAGATGTAGCATGGTCATCAACAGAGACAAAAACACTGCCTCTAACACTCTGAATCATGTCAAAGGCCAACTCTACAAGGGGAACATCAACTCTCAGTGGGTTATGTGATCTATCACGAGCCCGACCATGTATAGCAAAACCTCTCGCACTACGATGGCCTACTGTTGGGGTGTGTATATGGGATGCCTCAACATATTACATATACTACATATAAAGTAATCCAAGAAAAAACGTGTTGACAAAAGAAACCTTTTCTAAACTCAAATAGAATAATATAGCCTGAAGTACTAAAATTTATATTCCATTCTTCGATAATTTAACAACCAAACTACATTGAATTCCATGTAAACACAATTGAAAGAAGTGAGAAATCTACCCTCTCACTTTTTCTCATTTCTAAATAATGCATTTTATTCATAGCGCATAAATATGTAAATATATATGTAAGAATTTGAAATAAACCTATTTACAAAACTAATAAAAATTCATTCCAACCAAATACTAAAATATACTTTATTCTTAATGTGTGACTTTGACACATGACATGTACTAGGTGCAAGCACATGAATACAATGTTTCTTGTACAACACACTACATACTGAAACTATATGGTACAAATCAGAAAAGAATCTAAATGCTTTTATTCACTAGACCAAATGCACTTTTCATGATAGATTGAATGTGTCTATCAATGATGCATTGTTTAAACATGAAATTATATATAGCTATATAATTATATGTAGTTATATATGTTAAATTAGATATATGTGTTTGTGTATGTGTTTTAATTTTTAAATAATTATGCTATGTTTAATGTTATAGTTATATTACGTTATAGTTATGCACGATGTACATGTTACGCTATGTTATGTTATATCATGTTACACTATGTTAACTGTTATAAACTCTGTTATATACATGTTACATATGTTATTTCAAATAAAGTTATGTTATTATAAATAGTTATAAAATTTCCTTATATTATATATATAAGACTATAATGTATACCTATATGTTCTATAATATAATAGTTAAATTATATATTTAGTTATATAATTATGTTATGAACTATATATATATATATATATATATATATATATATAGATATAGATATTATGTTAGGTTATACATGTTAAATAATTATAAAATTCTATGTTATGAACTAAATAGTTATAGATTTATGTTATGTTATAAACAATACCTTGTAGCATATATAACATAACATAGTTATATAACTATTTTGTTCTCTTTATAAATTAATTATTTAACATGTATATATACATAATATATATATATATATATATATATATATATATATATATATATATATATATATATATATATATATATATATATATATATATATATATATATATATGAGCAATATCGAGGAGCCGCAATTCCCTAGCGGAGCTCTGCATCAGGCCGACCTCCATGACCTAGTGTTTTTTGGTTATGGAGTTGGCTTCCCTAGGCATACCTCCTCCCTCAGGCTGATCGACCATGATTTCTCACCTTGATAGCTTTAGGTTCACCGATGACCGATTCCATTGGGGGAACGGCAGCTCCCCCCCTCACAGGCTAGCCTCCCATAGGGGTGGTGGTAGGGGTTGATAGTGTCAATCTACATAACTATGGCACGTCTCAAGAAACTACAGGGGTGACACCCACAATGCAACCAAAAAATACATAAGCAGCAGCAAAAAAAAATACCAAATCAACCACATGCATACTAAAGAATGCCAATAAAATAGTGATAGAACTCCGAGTGCACCGAATCAATGGCAGAATCCAGTTAATGAAGGATCACACACTGATAGAAAAGTTCATGGGTTTTTGGCCCACAGAAAAAGAACTGGGAGGATGGATGGCCTCTAAATGGAAACCCAAAGGCCATATTGACCTACAACTATGTGCTAAAGGCTTCTTCAATGTTCTGCTCACTTGCTCTAAAGACAAAGATAGAATAATGGATGGGAGGCCCTACTTATTCAACACTTATAGGTCTATACCTCAGAACCTGGATTGAGCGTTTCAACCTAGACAAACAGGAACTCACTTAGGCATCGGTCTAGATCCGGCTCTACTCTCTCCCCTAAGACCACTGGGATGAGATGACCCTCAAAGACATTAGAAATGTCCTAGGAGAATTCATAAATATCATAGAGGATACCAGGATCAACCGCTACGCAGCCTATGCCCGCATATGTGTCTACATGAACCTAGTCGAACCGATACTAGACGAGGTAAGTCTGATGCATGAAGATTTTGAATGGGCACAAACTATAGATGATGATCACATTCCTTTTAGATGCAGAAAGTGCCACCAACACGGGCACCTCTTCAGAGACTGTCCCCTAAATAATAAAGCTACAACTAAAAAATAATCCAATGAATAGGAAGCTGAAGGATTCACAAAGGTAGCAAGAAAAAAAGGACACAACAGGAGAGGTACCCCTGTATAACGTAACATTATATATATATATATATATATATATATATATATATATATATATGAGCAATATCGAGGACCCGCAATTCCCTAGCAGAGCTCTGCATCAGGCCGACCTCCATGACCTAGTGTTTGTTGGTTCTGGCGTTGGCTTCCCTAGGCATACCTCCTCCCTCAGAATGATCGACCATGATTTCTCACCTTGATAGCTTTAGGTTCACCGATGACCAATTCCATTGGGGGAACGGCATCTCCCCCCCTCACAAGATAGCCTCCCATAGGGGTGGTGGTAGGGGTTGATAGTGTCAATCTACACAACTATGGCACGTCTCAAGAAACTACAGGGGTGACACCCACAATGCAACCAAAAAATACATAAGCAGCAGCAAAAAAAATACCAAATCAACCACATGCATACTAAAGAATGACAATAAAATAGTGATATAACTCCCAGTGCATTGAATCAATGGCAGAATCCAGTTAATGAAGGATCACACACTGATAGGAAATTTCATGGGTTTCTGGCCCACAGAAAAATCACTGGGAGGATGGATGGCCTCGAAATGGAAACCCAAAGGCCATATTGACCTACAACTGTGTGTTAAAGGCTTCTTCAATGTTCTCCTCACTTGCTCTAAAGACAAAGATAGAATAATGGATGGGGGGCCCTACTTCTTCAACACTTATAGGTCTATACCTCAGAACCTGGATTGAGCGTTTCAACCTAGACAAACAGGAACTCACTTAGGCATCGGTCTAGATCCGGCTCTACTCTCTCCCCTAAGACCACTGGGATGAGATGACCCTCAAAGACATTAGAAATTCCCTAGGAGAATTCATAAATATCATAGAGGATACCAAGATCAACCGCTACGCAGCCTATGCCCGCATATATGTCTACATGAACCTAGTCGAACCGATACTAGACGAGGTAAGTATAATGCATGAAGATTTTGAATGGGCACAAACTGTAGATGATGATCACATTCCTTTTAGATGCAGAAATTGCCACCAACACGGGCACCTCTTCAGAGACTGTCCCCTAAATAATAAAGCTGCAACTAAAAAATAATCCAATGAATAGGAAGCTGAAGGATTCACAAAGGTAGCAAGAAAAAAAGGACACAACAGGAGAGGTACGCCTTAGCAGAATAAAAGAGGACCCATGATCAATTACAGCTTCACATCCCTAAATTAGCTAAATGAAAACGAACTTGAACCAATCATCGAAGCAGGTCATACCTCCATGGAGCAGGCCCAGTCCTCAAATACATAAAAGGAAAAGGTCCCCATTGAGACCTTATTGAAATCAAAAAATGAAAATGACGTAGGGGAAAAAAATCTGCTCAAGGGAAAATAATAGATGATAGAATCGATTCCAGAAGCAATGGAGGAAGAACCAAAAATCATAGATTTGGTAGGCCTAGATCTCATAGGGTTAGAGGAAACGTACAACAAGAAGGACTACAAATATATCATGGAGAAAAAAATCCAAAAAAATGGACGAAATCCTCACCAAAGCACAACAGCTCCCCTCCCTGGGTATCGAGGGGGGCACGCTTATTAACACAAAATACTTCATGAAAGATTCTCGCAAAAGGGGAAGGAAAACAACCCTGTAAAGAACCATAGAAATTGGGAAAGAAATGGTGTACTTGGGGTGATTCCCCAAGCTGACTAGATTCTATGCCCTCACCTCTAATCATATCCCATGAAGCTCATCTCCTGGAATATAAGGGGGCTGAACAACCCCACGAAGCACAGGATCATAAATAAAAGGAACATTGAGGAATTCCTGACAATATTCTATATGCAAGAAACCAAATGTTCCAACACTACTATGGATACCATCTTCAAAAAAATTTGGAAAGGTAATAATACAATAGCAATTGATGCAAACAGGGCATCTGGAGGCTTGGAAATCATTTGGAATCCCCAAATAATCTCCTTGGAGAACTTTCAAGCTAACAGACACTTTATCCAGACCAACTTTCACCTAATTGGCACGAACATCCATGGTCTTCTCACAAATGTCTACTCTCCACAAAACGCCCAACCAAAATTGTCACTCCTAGACAACCTAGCGGGAATAAACAAATAGCACTCTCTCCATCTCTGGATCTTGGGAGGAGACTTCAACATGATAACCAATCTTTAGGAAAAGAAAGGCGGAAGGATGCACCTGGAATCAGATAGTAATGGATCTAAGAAATTCATCCAGTGTAATAACCTCATAGATCTACATACATCCAATGGTATCTTCATGTGGAACAAAAAAAGAGGAGGTGCACATTAGATAGGCTCAATATTGGATAGATTCCTCATCACAGAAGATCTCATCTGGCTCTGAGGTGACATAGATGCCACCATCATCCCAACGAGAGAATCTGATCACTGGTCGATACAACTTCAATGGTCATAGCCAGGTAAGCATGCACCTAAACCTTTTCGCTTCAAACACTGCTAGTTTCGGCACCCGGGTTTCAAGGAAATGGTTTCCAAATGGTGGTCCTCCTTCACACCTCCTCAAGGTACCAAAATGCTCCAATTCGAGACAAAATTGAAACTACTCAAATGGCAACTAAAAGTCTGGAACAAAACAACCTTCGGCAACATATTCACAGAACGGAAATATGTGGAGGAAAAAATGAAGAAACTACAACAAATCATCATTTAGAAGGGGCGCCCTACTGAGTCAGAACATGAGGAGAATGTAGAAATTATATACAATATGCATGCATATTTCCAGATTCTCCTCATCTAACAATATTTAACTTCTTGCTAAATACAGAATCCTTCCACTGTTAATATTTTGTGGAAATTAGACATTCAATTGCAAACACATGAAGCAATAAAAACAATTGCACATAAAACAGTTGTTTAAGGGGAAAGCCTGAAGCTGAAAACCCCAACTATCATATATTACGTATCATGGAGATCATGTAACAATCTCATACAAAGCTTAGTACATCAAGCTCTCAGTACAATCAATCATCACACACTAATCAGAAGAAATATGCAAATCCATGCATCGATTTCTTGCCACCTGCTAGCCTACCTCCACTACGCAATATCTGCTGAAGAAGACCCATGAATGAATTTGAATCTACCTTGCTTGCACTGCGCAATCCTCATTGGGAACTCCAATGTGTGTGTGGTGCAATCAATGCATCACTATATTCACAACGGATAGTCCATCTTGCCCTTTCACCTATCTCTCCACTGCGTCTCCACTGGATGTTGAAAATGCAACAATATGATGGAGCTTAGTGAAAAGAAGTCGCCTTCACTAGGTGGGCCCGCAGGCTATTTTTGGTGCAAAGTCTATTTTTCGACTATGTCTATTTTTAGACATATGGATCATGGTCTATGAGTTGCAGGATGCTATTTATGGATGATTGGTCAAGTTGGTAAAAATAGATGGACCTCTATTTTTAGACATTGGGCGGAATCTATTTTTATACTGCCAGTCTAAAAATAGATCAGTCGAATATTATTAGCCCTTAATAATATTTGGACTATAAACGTTATCTTATCCTCTTGGAGCACTTCAGTTTGAGCTATGGATGTGGCACATGTAACTGACAGAAGGAATTACGCTATTCCTAGGGGTTAGCTGAGCTATTGCATGGTTGACTCCAGTTAGAACTCATGTGGCAGAGTTTGGTGGAGTTGATGAGACAGTTGATGGATTTGTGTTCGGTTTAACTTAGTTGAACTAGTTGTATTTAGTCTAACTAATAAATACACTAGTGATGAGTGGTGTGAATTAATTATTAATTAATTCACTAATTATTAACTCATAAATCAACTAAAGAATACATCAGTTAACTGCAATGCATGGACAGTTCAGTGGAGACCAGTGTTAGAGGTGGGTGAAAGGGTGAGTCTACTATCAGTTGTGACTATAGATGTGCATGATATTTGCACACACATTGATTGAGATTGCCAATGAGAATTGTACAGTAGAAGCCAGTGGGATTCGAACTTGGATCTCATCATTATTCATCTTGGATTGCGCAGTAGAGGCAGGAAGACAGGTGGAGGAGATTTGAACTTGTGACTTGTTCATATCTGAGCTATTTTGTGTGTAGAATGTGAGATAGTGCTGAGAGCTGTGAGGAGCTTTGTGCTATGTATTGTTACATGTTCTCTATCATTATAGTATACAGATAGTTGGGGGTTTTCAGCTGTAAGATTTCCCCATTACATATTGTGTTATATGTGTGCTTGATTATGTTTTAATGTGCGCATGCGACTGCTTTTATTTTCGCAAATTGATGATCAACTGTAGAAGCAGTTATGTATTATGCATGAAGCTCAAATAGTGTGTAATTAGGATAATATCAGTGAATATTTCATCTATTATTCAAATTTCTACATGGTATCAGAGCGAAATTGATCATCGGATCTATTACAGTGATTACATTTTATTTCGGTAGACAGAGTTTGTACGAGGGCCAGGTAGCCTCTAGATCCATCCTTTCTTTGAAAGGTGATATATATAGTAAATGCCCCTACAGTCGATCTCTGTGCTAGAAATACTTTTTTCTCATAGATCAGAAGCGATTGAGTTTTGAGCTGGTGGAATTCGAATTTGCAGCAGTGTTTTCTTTTTGTCGAAGTCAAAATGTCTTTCAACGGATTGCGATTGGAGTATGCCCTTGAGGGCAGCTCGAATTATGGTTCATGGAAGGACAGGATGGAGGTGGTGTTAGATGACAATGGGCTGAATGGGTTCATAGATGCTGAAATCCCAAAGCCTACTGATGCTGCTCAAGTTGAGGCTTGGAAAAAGAAGACAGAAAAATGTCGAAGGATTCTCTTGGAGGGCGTGAAGGATCACATTGTATCCAGCCTGCATGGTAAAACTTCTCCATACTTGATGTGGAAAGAATTGATAGATTTATTCCAAAGCAAGAGCGACCAGAGGAAGTTGGTGCTCAAGGATAAACTCAGAAACATAAAGATGGAGAAAGGCGACAGTATACCCAAGTACCTCACGAAGTTCACCCAATTCAGGGATGAACTGGGAAGTGTGGGCGTGACTGTAGATGAAGAGGACTTGGTGGACTTGGCTCTCCTTGGTCTTCCAAAGAGTTGGCATTCCTATCAGCACTCTGTCAATGGTCGGAAGAAATTGCCAAGATGGGAGCGACTTTGGTTGGATCTTGTGCAAGAGGAGATAAGGCGGAGTACCAGGGACGGATCTTCATCAAAGGCATCTGATGAAGAAAATTGCACTTTGGTTGCCAAAGCAAAGAAGGGGAAGAGCAAGAAAGCTTCTCATTCTGGTGCGAAAGGCAAGAAGCAGGACATGTCCAAGGTGAAGTGCTTTCACTGTCACCAGCATGGACATTATGCCACAAATTGTCTGCAGAAGAAGAAAAATAGGTAGGATGTTGGATCTGCAGTGGGAGAGGCCTTAGCCTCGCAGTTTGAGCTGGATTTTTTGCTAATCGCATGCTTGGTCTCAAGTTTGATGGGATCAGTATGGTTCTTGGATAGTGGTGCGTCTTTTCACATTATAGGAGATCGAGATTTGTTTTCTGATCTGGATGAGAAAGAACTTGAAGTGCACATCGAGATGGGAAATGATGTTAGATATAGTGCGACGAGTATCAGTACCATTTCCTTTGAGAGGGAGTCTGGTAAACCCTTCATATTGAAGGAAGTGATGCATGTTCCAGGATCGAAGAAGAATCTTATCTATGTGGCGATGTTAGAAGACAAGGGATATGATGTTGTCTTCAGCGAGGGAAAGGCTTTCCTACGCAGTAAGACAACTGGAGAAACCCGGAAGATAGGGGTTCAAGTCAAGAACCTTATCAATTGCAAGTAGATGGCTGTGCAGCAATGGAATGCAAGGCAGAAGGAGTGGTGAGCTGGGATGATGGCGAGCTGTGGCACCGGAGATTGGGCCACCTTCACCATGGAGCTTTGAAGATACTGCAGCAGATTTCTACTGGGCTTCCTAAAGGCACTCTTGCACAGTTAGATCAGTGCAAGGGGTGTACCTTGGGAAAATTTGTGAAAGCCACCTTTCATGAGAAGGATAGTTGCGCCATGACGATCCTTGAGAGAATTCACACAGACGTGTGTGGAACTTTCTCAGTAGCTTCGATAGCAAAGCACAGGTACTATGTGATCTTTTTTGATGGTTTTTCTCGGAAGTGCTAGATCTTCTTCATGCAGAAGAAGAGCGAGACATACTCAAAGTTCTGTGAGTTCAAGGCACTGGTTGAGAAGGAATCGGGGAAGCAGGTGAAGGCTCTTAGGAGCGACAATGGTGGTGAATTCATCTTTGGCGAATTCAAGGACTTTTGCAGTGCAGAAGGAATTCGGAGGGAGCTCATAGAACCTCATAACCCACAGCAGAACGGGGTTGCTGAGTGGAAGAACAGAACAATCGTGGGTGCTGCACGGGCGATGTTGCATGATTAGGGCCTACCCATTCACTTGTGGGCATAGGCATTTAATACTGCAGTATATGTGCAGAACCGTTGTCCTCACAAGATACTTGGCATGAGTACACCCGAGGAGGCGTTTTCTGGGAAGAGGCCCGATATTTCCCATTTGAGGATTTTTGGTTCACCTATTTACATTCATGTGACGAAGGATGCCAGGAAGAAGCTGGAGTCGACCGCAGAGGTTGGGATATTTGTGGGGTACACTGATATGCCCCACAACTATTTTGTGTATTTGATAGACAGTCGCAAGACTGTTGTGCGACGAGATATCAAATTTCTGGAGGAGAAAGCCATGAAGTGTTCGCTTGAGAGGGAGCCACACTTGCATGCAGATGAGGAGCTATTAGTTCCTAAGGATGAGCTTCAGGATGTGGATCAACCACAAGGGGAAGTCTATGGAGTGGAAGAGACCACTCATGCAACGCCAACCATCAGAGGGCGGAAGCGTACTACAGAAGCTGAGTGACTGGCTCAAGATGCAGAGAAGGTTGTAGGACCACCTACAACACAGCACAGACAGAGACGGTCACTGGACCGGTACACTGGATACATGGCTCTTGTGAGAAAATGTGTCATGACAGAGCCATCCTCTTTTGAGGAAGCTGTGGAGGACCCCACATGGGTAGATGCCATGGTGGAAGAGTATGATTCGATTGTCAGAAACAGTGCATGGGAGATTGTCTTGAGACCGGAGGGGAAATCAGTGGTGGGTTCGAGATGGATCTACAAAGTGAAGCAGGCGGTTGACGAGAGTGTGGAGAAGTACAAGGCAATATTTGTTGCCCGAGGCTTCTCACAGATAGAGGGGATCGATTATGAGGAGACCTTTGCACTTGTCGCAAGGTATTCTTCCATACAGACGATCCTAGCTCTCTCGGCACAGATGGGGTGGCACATTCATCAGATGGATGTGAAGACTGCGTTCCTCAATAGAGTCATTGAGGAGGAGGTGTACATAGAGCAAACCAAAGGTTTCAAGATCTTCAGCAGCGAGTCGCATGTGTGTAGGCTCAATAGAGCGTTGTATGGGTTGAAACAAGCACCTCGTGCTTGGTACACACAGATAGACAGTTATTTCACTGGACTTGGATTCTCCAAGAGTGAGGCGGATCCTAACCTATATCAGATTGTGGTGGAGGGTAAGTTGCTGATCATTGTACTTTATGTAGATGATTTGATTTTGACAGGTGATGAGCTGTTGATACTTTCATGCAAGGAGGATCTTGCTAGAGAGTTTGAGATGAAGGAATTGGGCCTCCTTCATTATTTCCTGCGATTAGAAATTTGGCAGCGCAGTGATGGACTGTTTGTTTCTCAGGGTAAGTATGCCCGGGAGATACTGGAGAAGTTAAACATGCATGGTTGCAAGCCTGTTGATACTCCTCTTCTTGGAGGTTGGAGGAAGGAGGATGCTACTTCAGCGGAGGTAGTGGATGCCACTGTTTATCAACAGTTGGTGGGGTCGCTTATGTATCTGGTCAATACACGACCCAATATATGCTATGCTGTTAACCAGCTGTCACAAGCTATGGTTAAGCCTACCAAGCTCTTTTGGAAGGCGAGGCAAGCATGTATTGTGTTATCTCGGAGGCACATGTGATCGGTGTTTGTTTCTCGAGGAGATAAGTATGCCCGGGAGATACTGGAGAAGTTCAACATGCATGGTTGCAAGCCTGTTGATACTCCTCTTCTTGGAGGTTGGAGGAAGGAGGATTCTACTTCAGCGGAGGTAGTGGATGCCACTGTTTATCGACAGTTGGTGGGGTCGCTTATGTATCTGGTCAATACATGACCCAATATATGCTATGCTGTTAACCAGCTGTCACAAGCTATGGTTAAGCCTACCAAGATTTTCTGGAAGGCAGGCAAGCATGTATTGTGTTATCTCAGAGGCACATCGGGATATGTATTGTGGTACAGACAGAAGGATGAGGTGAGGCTATGTGGCTTCACGGATGCAGATTGGGCAGGGAGCCCAACGGACAGAAAGAGCACATCTGGAGGGATTTTCAGTATCGGGTCGACAACAGTTTCTTGGTACAGCAGGAAGCAGAGATCCATGGCACTCAGTTTAGCGGAGGCCGAGTATATGGCAGCGATTTTGGCTGCATGCAAGGCTATATGGATGAGGAAGATCCTGGTCGGGTTGTTCGGGTCACACTTGGAGCCTACTGTGATTTATTGTGATAACCAGAGTTGCATTAAACTCTCGGTTAATCCAATATTTCATGATAGATCCAAACACATCGACATCAGGTACCATCATATCAGAGATTGTGTGAAGCGGAGAATCATGTTACTTTCATACATTCCCACGGAGGATTAGGATGTTGATATCTTGACGAAGGCGCTCACCAGGAGAAAATTCGAATACCACAGAGGCAGGATAGGGGTTGCAGATAATCCATATCTTGTTGAGAGGGAGTGTTGAAAATGAAACAAGATGATGGAGCTTAGTGAAAAGAAGTTGCCTTCACTAAGTGGGCCCGCATGCTATTTTTGGCGCAAAGTCTATTTTTAGACTATGTCTATTTTTAGACATATGGATCATGGTCTATGAGTTGTAGGATGCTATTTATGGATGATTGGTCAAGTTGGTAAAAATAGATGGACCTCTATTTTTAGACATTGGGCGGAATCTATTTTTATACTGCAAGTCTAAAAATAGATTAGTCGAATATTATTAGCCCTTAATAATATTTGGACTATAAACATTATCTTATCCTCTTGGAGCACTTCAGTTCGAGCTACAGATGTGGCACATGCAGCTGACAGAAAGAATTACGCTATTCATAGGGGTTAGTTGAGCTATTGCATGGTTGACTTCAGTTAGAACTCATGTGGCAGAGTTTGGTGGAGTTGATGAGACAGTTGATGGAGTTGTGTTCGGTTTAACTTAGTTGAACTAGTTGTATTTAGTCTAACTGATAAATACACTAGTGATGAGTGGTGTGAATTAATTATTAATTAATTCACTAATTAATAACTCATAAATCAACTAAAGAATACATCAGTTAACTGCAATGCATGGACAGTTCAGTGGAGACCAGTGTTAGAGGTGGGTGAAAGGGTGAGTCTACTATTAGTTGTGACTATAGCTGTGCATGAGATTTGCACACACATTGATTGAGATTGCCAATGAGAATTGCGCAGTACAAGCCAGTGGGATTCGAACTTGGATCTCATCATTCTTCATCTTGGATTGCGCAATAGAGGCAGGAAGATAGGTGGAGGAGATTTGAATTTGTGACTTGTTCATATCTGAGCTAGTTTGTGTGTAGCATGTGAGATAGTGCTAAGAGCTGTGAGGAGCTTTGTGCTATGTATTGTTACATGTTCTCTATCATTATAATATACAGATAGTTGGGGGTTTTCAGCTGTAAGCTTTCCCATTACATATTGTGTTTTATGTGTGCTTGATTATGTTTTAATGTGCGCACGCGACTGCTTTTATTTCCGCAAATTGATGATCAATTGTAGAAGAGTTTATGTATTATGCATGAAGCTCAAATAGTGTGTAATCAAGATAATCTCGGTGAATAATTCATCTATTATTCAAATTTCTACACTGGAACTGCCATGCACTGTAGTTAACTGTTGTATTGTTTAGTTGATTTATGAGTTATTATTTGTGAATTAATTAACTAATTAATTCACTCCACTCTCATTAGTGTATCATTAAGTTAGACTAGATACAACTATCTCAATTGAGTTTAACTCTAATAATTGAGTTAAACTGAATAACAACTCTTGTAACTACTCTTCCAACTCTGTCATAATTTTTCCACTTCAGTTCTAACTAATTCCTCCATGCATGAACCACCAGTAAACCCTAAGAATTCCGTAATTCCTTCAGCCCACTGATTTTCCAAATCTATGCACTGAAATTAAGTGCTCCAAGAGAATAAGTTGTTGTTTATTGTCGGATTATTATTAAGAGCTAATAATAATCAACACTTATATTTTTAGATCGACGATCTATAAATAGGCTTTGCCCAATATTCTAAAAATATAATTTCATCTATTTTTCCAACTTGACCAGCCATCCACAAATAGGATCTTGCAACTTCTGCAATATGATCACCATGTCTAAAAATAGACTTGCACCAAAAATAGCCTGTGGGCCCACTTCGTGAAGGCGACTCTTTTCACTAAGCTCATCATATTGTTGAATCTCAACACTCCCTCTCAACAGGATAGGGATTATCCTTCACCCTGATCCTGCCTCTATGGTATTCGAATTTTCTCCTGGTGAGCGCCTTCATCAGAATATCTGCATCCTGATCTTCCATCAAAATGTACTGAAGCAACATGATCTTCCGCAGCACACAATATCGGATATGATGATACTGGATATCAATATGTTTAGATCTATCATGAAACAAAATATTAATGAGAGTTTAATGCAACTTTGATTATCACAATGTATCATTGTAAGATCTAAATGTGAACCGAACAAGCTAACTAGGATCTTCCTCATCCAGATAGCCTCACATGCAGCTTGACTTTCTGCCATGTATTCTGCTTCTGCTAAACTGAGTGCCACGGATCTTTGTTTCCTACTATACCAAGAAACTGTCGTAGATCCAATACTGAAAATCCCTCCTGATGTGCTCTTTCTGTCTGTTGGTCTGCCTTCACAATCTTCATCCATGAAGCCATGCACCTTCACATCATCCGTCTATTTGTACCATAATCCATACTCAGATGTGCCCCTAAGATACCTCAGGACATGCTTGCATGCCTCCCAAAAGATCTTGGTAGGCTTAACCATCGCTTGTGAAAGCTGGTTCACCGCATAGCATATGTCCGGTCTTGTATTAACTAAATACATGAGCGAACCTACCAACTATCGATAAATAGTGGCATCCACTACCTCTGCGGATGTAGCATCCTCTTTCCTCCAATTTCCTCAAAGAGGAGTGTCAATAGGCTTGCAACCTTGCATGTGAAACTTCTCAAGTATCTCCCAAGCATACTTTCCTTGAGATACAAATAGTTCACCTTCTCACTGCCATATTTCCAATCCAAGGAAATAATGAAGGAGGCCCAAATTTTTCATCTCAAACTCCTTTGCAAGGTCTTCCTCACATGAGTGTATCAACTGCTCATCACCCATTAGTATTAAATCATCAACATAAAGAACAATGATTAAAAGCTTACCCTCCACCACAATTTGGTACAGGTTTGCATCCGCCTCACTCTTGGTGAAGCCAAGTCCAGTGAAATAGTTGTCAATCCATGTGTACCAAGCACGTGGTGCTTGCTTCAACCCATACAATTCTCTTTTGAGCCTGCACACATGCGACTCACTGCTGTAGATCTCAAATCCTTTAGGTTGCTCAATGTGCACCTCTTCCTCAATGATCCTATTAAGGAATGTAGTCTTCACATCCATCTGATGAATGTGCCAACCCATCTACGCTGAGAGAGAAATGATGGTCCTTATGGAAGAATACCGTGTGACAGGTGTAAATGTTTCTTCATAATCAATCCCCTTGATATGTGAGAAGCCCTAGGCAACAAATCTTGCCTTATAATTCTCGACGCTACCATCAGTAACTTGCTTTACCTTGTAGATCCATCTTAATCCTACAACTGATTTTCCCACTGGCCTTGGAACAATCTCCCAAGCACTGTTTCTAACACTGGAGTCATACTCCTCGACCATGGCATCTACCCATGTGGGCTCCTACACTACTTCTTTAAAAGAAGATGGCTCTGTCATAATACACTTTCTCATTAGAGCCATGTATCCAGTAAATTGGTCAGGTGATTGTCTCTATCTGTGTTGTGATGTAGGGACTCCTACATTCTGTGCCGCATCAAGCTTTAGTCTCTCAAATTCTGTGGTACGCTTTCTACCTTGTCTGATGTTTGGTTCTGCATGAGTGGACTCCTCCACTCCATGAATCTCCTCCTGTGGCTGATCCACATCTAGAGGCTCACCTTTGGGAACAAGAAGTTCCTCTTGTGCATGCAAGTGCATCTCCCTCTCAAGCGACAACTTCATGGATTTCACCTCATTGAATTTTATATCCCGTCACACCACAGTCATCTGACGGTATGGAAAATACACACAATAATTATGGGGTGTTTCTGTGTACCCCACAAATATACCAACTTCTGTAGTCGGCTCCAACTTCTTCCTGGCGTCCTTTTTCACATGAATGTAAATAGATGAGCCAAAAATCTTCAAATGAGAAATATCAGGCTTCTTACCAGTAAAAGCTTCTTCAGGTGTGCTCATGCCAAGTACTCTATGAGAACAACGATTTTTCACATAAACTACAGTATTGCATGCTTCCACCCACAAGTGCATTAGTAGGCCCTGGTCATGCAGCATCGCTCATGCAGCACCCACGATCGTTATGTTCTTCCTCTCTACAACCCCATTCTATTGTGGGTTATGAGGCGCTATGAGTTCTCTTCGAATTCCTTCTTTGCTACAGAAATATTTGAATTCGCCCGGGATATATTCACCACCATTATCACTCCGTAGAGCTTTCACTTTCTTCCTCGACTCCTTCTCCACCAATGCTTTGAACTCACAGAACTTTGAGAATGTTTCGCTCTTCTTCTTCATTAAGAAGATCCAACATCTATGATAATAGTCATCAAAAATATAACATAATACTCGTGTTTTACTTTTGAAGCAACCAAGAAAGGTCCACACACGGCTATGTGAATTCTCTAAAGGATCACTAAAGCACGGTTGTCCTTCTCATGAAAGGTGGTATTCACAAACTTACCTATAGTACATCCCTTGCACTTATCTGACTACGCAAGAGTACCCTTGGGAAGTCCAGTAGAAATCTGCTGCAAAATCTTCAAAGCGCCATGGTGAAGATGGCCCAATCTCCTGTGCCATAATTCACCCTCATCCTGGATCACCACTTCTTTTTCTTTGCCCACCATTACAGTGCAGCCATATACCTTCTTTTTCCATGAACTCCTTCAATCCATTATCCTCTAACACCACCTCCATCCTATCCTTCCAGGCTATGTAATTCGAGCTCCCATTCAGGACATACTCTAATCACAACCCATTGAAAGACATTTCAATGTATACTCAATTGTCGCACCAAGAATTTTCTGCAACAAATTCTAATTGTCCACCAGCACAAACTCAACAATTCTTCATAATTGCAATATTCAAGATTTAACACTTCTTTGATACCATGTAGAAATTATAAAAAATATGCATGCATATATCCAAATTCTCCTGATCTAACAATATTTAATGTCTTTCTAAATACAGAATCCTTCCAATATTTACCTTTTGTGAAAATTAAACATTCAACTGCAAACACATGAAGCAATAAAAACAATCGCACATAACAGAGTTGTTTAACGGGAAATCCTAAAGCTGAAAACCCCAACTGTCATATATTATGCATCATGGAGATTATGTAACAATCTCATACAAAGCATAGTACATCAAGCTCTCAGTACAATCAATCATCACACACTAATTAGAATAAATCTGCAAATCCATGCACCGATTTCTTGCCCCCTGGTAGCCTGCCTCCACTGTGTAATCCCTGCTGAAGAAGACCCCTGAATGAATTTGAATCTACCTTTCTTGCACTTTGCAATCCTCATTGGAAACTCCAGTGTGTGTGTGGTGCGATCAATGCATCACTATAGTCACAACAGATAGTCCATCTTGCCCTTTCACCTATCGCTCCACTGGGTCTCCACTGGAACTGCCATGCACTGTAGTTAACTGTTGTATTGTTTAGTTGATTAATGAGTTATTATTTGTGAATTAATTAACTAATTAATTCACTCCACTCTCACTAGTGTATCATTCAGTTAGACTAGATACAACTCGCTCAACTAAGTTTAACTCCAATAATTGAGTTAAACTGAATAAAAACTCCTGTAACTACTCTTCCAACTCTGTCATAACTTTTCCACTTCAATTCTAACTGAGTCCTGCATGCATGAAGCACCATTAAATCCTAGGAATTGTGTAATTCCTTTAGCCCACTGATTTTCCAAATCACTGTACTGAAATTAAGTGCTCCAATAGAATAAGTTGTTGTTTATTGTCATATTATTATGAAGAGCTAATAATAATCGACACTTCTATTTTTAGATTGACAATCTATAAATAGACTTCGCCCAATGTTCTAAAAATATAATTTCATCTATTTTTTGAACTTGAACAACCATCCACAAATAGCATCCTGCAACTTCTGAAATATGATCACCATGTCTAAAAATAGACATAGTCTAAAAATAGACTTGCACGAAAAATAGCCTGCTGGCCCACTTAGTGAAGGCAACTCTTTTCACTAAGCTCATCATCTTGTTGAATCTCAATAGAGAAAACTTTAACCATTCAACTGGAAGAAAGAAGGAACTAGGAAGAAGCCCTGTGGAGACAAAAATCAAGAATCAACTGGCTCAAGGAGGGAGAAAGAAATACCAAATTCTTCCACTGCTCCACCATTCGGCACATAATGCACAAAAAAATTACAGCCCTGAAGAACCAAACGGAGGAAAGGCCGGACATGCAAGAGGCCATCATGGAGGATTTGCACAATCATTTTAAGGATATCCTACAGGAACCCAACTACCAGAAGCATAAGGCCATTGGGGAAATCACTCAACATATCCCCAAGATGATTACGGAGGAACATAACAGGATGTTGCTTGCAGCTACCACTCTGTCTGAGGTGGAACAAGCAGTCTTTCAGAAGAAGGCAGGGAAAGCTCTAGGTCTCGATATTTTCACCACTAAATTCTTCCATTTCTTCTGGGGGACCATCCAAAATGAAGTTTTGGATGCAGTGGAGGAATGTCACTCCACCCATTGGCTCCTACTTTTGCTAAATGGCACCTCCGTCACTTTGGTACCAAAAGAATATAATGCGGCCTCTCTAAGTAAGTACAAACCTATAGTTCTCTACAATGTCATTTACAAAATTATCTCCAAAGTTATAGCTAATAGGATGAAGAATATCCTTCCCCTCATCACCTATCCAAAGCCTTTGATAAACTTAGCTGGGACTACATCAAAAATGTTCTTTTAGCCTTTGGCTTCAGCCATACCTGGGTCAAATAGATCATGACTCTTATCACATCCCCCATTCTCTCAATTCTGGTCAATGGAATCCCCTCTACTACCTTCAACCCCATGAGAGGAATAAGACAAGGGGACCCCCTCTCACCCTTTATCTTCATCATCATGGCAAAAGGACTAGGTCGCCTTCTCAAAAGCTCTGTCCAGATAGGCGCCCTGCTCGGTTTATCCCTCCACAACTTGCCTCCCTCTGCTCACCAACAATTTTTTGATGAAAATATGATTATTGGTTACCCCTCGGTCTGGGAAACTCGAACCCTCAAATCTATTCTCGAATCCTTCTCTGACGCCTCCATCACAGAGGTCAATCTTGACAAATTGAAAATTTTCTTCTTTCACACCTCCCCTCTAACCCAACATACTATCACCCGCATCCTTGGATTCTCCATTTCTTATTTACCTTCCAAATACCTAGGAGCCCCACTGACTAACTCAGCCATCAATCACTCCTCCTGGAGAGCTCTGCTGGATAAAATGGAATCTCGGTTATCCAACTGGACCCATCGCACACTCAACATAGCTAGCTATCTAGTCCTCATCTAAAATATTTTGTAATCCCTCCCTATCTATCTCTTCTCGGTCTTTGCATATCCCAAATGGTTCTTCAAATCTATGCACAACTTGCAACAATATTTTCTATGCGAAGGCACCAAAGAAAAGAATAAATGGGCCTTAGTCAATTGGAAGTATGTTTGCACCCCCAAAAGTGAGGGAGGATTAGGATTGCGTCACCTCAGAGCACATCAATAACATAATGGGAGCCAACATATGGTGGAAATGGGTCTCAAAATGGCTACAAGAAATGGCTACATATGAGCAGATGGCAAGACAACACGAATGAAAGGCACACATAAATCTAGGAGGAGCTCAGTAAAAAAAGAAAAATCAGAGTAAAAATAGGACCTGACATTCTCCGCTCGGGGCATATGCCTGGTGGAAACTATTCTACCAAGGAAGCCTACAACATTCTTCATCATCAGAACCCTGGACTAGTAGATCTCATTTGGAAAAAGATATGGAAAGCCAATCTGTGGCCTAAAATAGCCACCTTCCTATGGCTGCTCAGTAAACGACGCATCCTCACATGGCATAATATTTTGAAGAGGGGGTTTGTAGGACCCTCTAGATGCCCTTTATGTTAGGATAGCTTGGAAACCATTGACCACCTATTGGACCAATGCTTCACAACCAATTCCTTGTGGGACAAAATAGCAGATTTATGCTAATGTTTCAACCGAGCAAGGGGAGACATCATTAACATCATCAGCAATTGGCAGGGTAACCTATATACCAGAAATCTCTTGAATAGACTCTAGTAGATCATTCCAGGCATCCTCATTTGGAACATATGGAAGGAATGAAACAACCACATCTTCTAAGAGAAGGCATCCACTTTTGATCATCTCTGGGATAGGATTCATAGCAACGTCTCGGAAACTCTGGCCTTAGACACTTGGAATCAGGAGGACCACCCCACCTCTACAACAGAGCGCCACATATGGAACAATTGGAAAATGAGTCTAAACACCCCCGTGTACATCAATCCTAGAAGCGTAGGTAGAACCCCTGCTCTAGAAAAATGGTCTCCCCCCTCTAATGGCTTCTTTAAATTCAACTTCGATGTAGCATCCAAAGGCAACCTTGGAATTTCTGGTTTCAGAGGCATTATCAGGAACTCTCAAGGAGACCCTCTTCGGATTTACTACGGGAATATAGGTAGGGACAACAATAATTTGGCAGAGTTGGAAGGATTGATACAAGGTATTCAAATTTCCATCGAGTTCCATTACTTCCCTCTGGAAATAGAGGGAGACTCACAAATCATAACCATGGTTGCCATAAAAATCCTCCAAGGCAAGGATTCCTCAAAAGTTTCCAACAGTTGGAGATTGGCTCACAAGATCAAGTTGGTGGACTGGTTGATTCACAACCACATAGCCATCACTTTTGGTCATGTCCGTAGGAAATACAACTCTATTGCGCATCTCCTGGCGAATAAAAGGTTGGAAATAAACTGTGAGCTGCATCATTCCACCCTTACATAGGTTAAGGGTGGATCACTCAGACAGGATTGTCTCACTCTTATTTAGAAGGATTTACTCCCCCCGAATGCGTGTGACAGAACTGACATGCTTGAAAATCACATCCCACACTCCCCTGGAGGTAGAGATATTCTACGCAAAGCCTCACCTATTGTGGATCCTCAAACCGTTAGTCACTCGCATGAGACTCACAAAATTAGGAATGATGACGAGAGGATGGGAATTGCGTCACCAGGTCAATAGAATCACCTCACATCTCTCACCATTAATGAATACCATAATTAACCCATATTGCAACCATCCCCCTTCACTCAAGCTTTCTCAAGTGATCAATCATAGCATGCAGAAGTGTGTGAATCCCACTCAATGCTATCCTCCTCCCACACACCCCAACCCATTTAAAAATATGAGCTCTTATCCTTTTTCAATACACGGTCTGTTATCTCTGCCTTTCGCCTCTTTGACTCCGCTCTAGCTTCTCCCTGACTTTGGAAGGCTGCGAAGCTCTATTCTCATATTTTCACTGTGCAGTCTCCCTTGGGTTGCCACACCTCTTCCTGCGCACCTTTCCCCAATTATTCCTACTCCCTGAGCCCTAGCACTGCTTGGCTTTTTGCGTATCCTCCCATGGTTTGCTCCCACTGCCTTTGTGCGCAATGGCTCCCAGACTTCGCTAGAGAACTATCTGAGGAGGTCAAAGAGGGGCTCTCCCTGGCTGATATCATTGTGGCAAGGACAATCACCCAGAGTCGATGGAAGGCTCCTCTTCTAGCATTTTTGATTGTCAATGTCCCAATCTCAAGTAGAATGTAGAAGCCCATGGGCAAGCCGTGCAAAGAGGAAGATGCAGCCCGAGTAAGTCCACCATATCTCCCTGGACGCACCATCAGCATCGCAAAAATGACCCACCACCAGTACAGGATGAGGAAGATGAGGATTCAGATGTCTGGGTGATGGATTCCGATGGCATCTAGATGTGTGTCCCCGACGGCGTATATCTGGACTCCCCCATCCTCTCTAGACCAGTCCACAATCCTAGGCGTATTGTGCAAGACGCAGAGGAAGATACTACGTAGGCCCCTGCTTGCCCCATTGAGGAGGAAGTCCCCAACAGTGATGATGAAGACGAAAATTAAAGCCTGCGCAGATGCACATATCTCTCATGTTTTTCGTCAAGCTTTCTATCAGTGCCTTTTTGTTACCATTCACTTTGTACTGCTTAGATGTGCCTGTGCTACCGCGCAGAATGTAAATTTCTGTTTTGAGTTTTATTTTGGTTGGTTTCCTCACCCTGAATTAGCTTAGAAACAATGTAACAAAGGTTGGGATTGGCTAAGGGCAGCTTGCCAACCCAGCCTATAGCATATGTAACTTTTACGTTTTCGAATTAATAGAATTCGCCTAACTTACCAAAAAAAAAACATAATATATATATATATATATATATATATATATATATATATATATATATATATATATATATATTAAACATTAATATTTTATTTTTAAAAATAGAATTGAAATCTATTTATCATTAAAAATAAATATTTAAATTTGAAATTAATTTAAATTCAAAATAATAAAATAAAATAAAATTTCTTCTTTTATAAATAAAAGTGCGCTATGAGCAATCATATTGATCATGTTAATTCCAAGTTCCTAATTTACTTATTTATTGGTTATAGTTTTGTTGCTTTCTATTTTGGAGTTTTTTGGGGTATATTTTTGGTTAAATTTGCTAGAAATTTAAAAAGAATTTTAAATAACAAAAAATTTTAAAAAAAATGAAAATTTATTTCACAAATTTACTAAAGAAAAGCTTTAAAACCAAAAATAATTAGGATTTTTTTTTTACCAATTGAAAATATGGAAATATAAATTTAATACAAAAAAGATTACAAGTAAGAAACATATTTAAAACCTAAATTATAGTTTTTTGTGGTTTTGAAACGTTTTCTAGGTTGTTTTGAAGGAACCTTTTGATGGTTTTCTAGGTTGGTTGTGTGGTTTTCCAAGTTGTTTTGAAGGTTTTTTTTTCAAGGTTTTCTTGGTTCATTTTGTGATTTTCTAAGATTTTTTTAAGGGTTTTTTTTTTTGTTGTTTTTGTATGATTTTTGTACATGGTTGTTTTCTTTTTTAAATTAATTTGTTACATTTTGCAAAAAAAATTAATAATGAAGACAAAGGATAAAGTACCTACCTTCATTTGAGCCTCTGTGATGTTGGCGACGTGGATGGTTAGATTGATTTGAATGCTCCATTGCTCCATTGAGCTCCAGTAATCTTGGTCAAGCTAATATCAATCTCTCATTCGAGCTCCTACAGTTTGTGAAAATGGTGCGCATAGACCAAGTGCGTGGTATATGTTAAAATAAAAGGCCATATCAAGCCTTAAAGTTTGATCCTCGATAATGTGCTATAGCTTGATCGAGCTACCATTTTAGTGCAGAAAGAGCTTGATCGAGCACTTTTAAAAGCCTTGATCAAACACTTAAATGCCTCGATCAAACTATTGTTTTTTCCACCCAAACATATCCTCTTTCGCCAAAACATGTAACCTATCTCCACGGTTTCACCCCATTACATATATTTAAAAGCCCAAATTATACCTCATCCAATTTAATGAAACATGTAATCAATTACAAATTGAAATGGTTGGAATTGTATTTATGAATTACAAATTTGAATTATTGGCATTTGAATTTATAGAAAAATTATTGAAATATAATATCTTAATCACTAAATATAATTTGGTTATAATATTTTTTTATTATATTAAAATATACTTTAAAACAATCAAATATATTGAAATGTTTTATAAAGGTAATTATTGTTCTAATAAATGATTAAAATTTATATTTTAAAATATTAAATGTTTGCTAAATCCAGTTTTAAAACAAATTTAACATTGAGGATGAGTATTTTTGTAGACTCAAAATGTCGACATCCAAACATGTCTATTGTGAAGCAATTTCTGACCACTCAATCTAAAAATCTAGCCCAGAAAAATCTACAAACATTAATTAATTAGTTTATATTATTAATATTATTTAGTATAAATTTATACCTAATTTAGATTTATTAAATATCAAAAACATCAAATTTATTCTTTATTTTCAAATCTAGATTTATCAAATATTAAATTAAAATTAAAATTTATCAAATACCAAATCGTGAAATTTATTAAATATAGTGAATTTAATTTTTTTTTTACCCAAAGATATCTTAAACATCTGAATACTTATTATTTAGAAATTAGGATAGAAGTATGATCTTAGTCCTGTTCCAATCTAGATATGTACTTGTAAGATAAGAACGTAGGCTAAAGATGATTTGTTGGAAATCGGTGAATCATAACCTCTTTGCGACCATAAATCAGATTATGTTAAGTGCTTGGCTCCTTGAAAATTAATGAAATAAATCCAATTTTGAATAGAAAACATCACTCACTCTATGGCTTTCTCCAAAACCTGACCTCCGACTAGTGAAATCGGTCAATAAAAGTAAAATCAGGTTTTCTATATTATATAAATGAATTAAGGGCACCAAAAACTCATTAAGAATCAAAGTTGCTTAAATTCTACAACTTAAAATATAAATTTAATAAATCCAAACCAGATTAAAAAAAAAAAAATGATTCCATTATGGAAAAATGGATGCATTCTTTACGATCGTCTGGCATTAAATTTTCTCCACTTGTATAATTTTATGGGTGTTTCGTAATTTAATTTATTTGTGTTATAGTTCTTTGTAACTTTCAATAATTTATTTTTATATTTTTACGCTGTAAAGCGTCTCTCTTTGAAAAAAGCTCCCATAAACTACCACTTGTACCATTGTGTATCGTTGATTTTGATGTTAGACGATTGAAATAATATCTACCTTAAGATTGAATATTGTTATTAATCAGTTACAGAAATAATAGAAATAATAAAAATCATTTTAGGTTCTCCAAACAACCGCACTGTGATCATGAATTTGGAAGAAGAAGGCAACCCCGGTATCTTTTCTTCCCTTTATACTTTTCTTTCTAAGGTAGGTGACATTTTGTAACTTAGTTTTGTAGGAAAAATTGTCGATGGAGAAGGAGAATTAGGTTCAATTTTGGTTGTCGAATTCTGATACCAAGTCACCAGAAAATGATGTCATGCCCATGAAGAATTGCGCATAACTCCAGTGAAAACCTTCCCAATTGATAGTGTTGCTACCAAAGAGACGATACCTAAATTGGTTTTTCTGTTAGATGTCTTGGTATGTTTCCACATGCATTTTTGGAAGCTATTCTGGCCCTCAATTTTCTGTATTTTTTTTGCTGTATTTTGGAAATAATGTGTTTGTTTTACAACACGACACAACAAGTATAGATTGTATTGAATCTATGTCACGGTGCATTGGAATGCCTCTCTGGCATTTCAACTACGGTTAGAGAAGCAGTAAGGGCATGTGGTTCTTTTATGAATGAACTTGTCATTCTTGTTACATGGATGATGCGATGTGCTTATTAAGGCTATTTTATTATGTAATTTCATTACTATATGACCTAGGTATCGTGTAAGGCTGGACATGTGTCTCCGGAATGAATTTATCTTCACTAACATTCATGGTTCTTCTAATAAAAGGTATTTTTTTCTTTTTTAGTTACTCAACTATTTAAATAATCTCAATTACAATTCTTGCATTTTTTTGTAGACTCTATTGGCTATAAATAGATGAAATAGAAGGTTAGATGCCAGATGCATTGCTACTGTAATACGTATCAACTTCCTTTGTAATTACCACCTACATCGTTTAATTCCTCAGAGCTAATGGAGTCCCATTTTTAACAAACATTGAGCTTTTGTTGAAGTATTTCATTTCCACCTTTTGTAGTATGCTTCATGAGGGCATTGAGATTCTGATATTTTACGAGAATAGATCGATGAAATCCCATCTTTAAAAGAATTTCTTCAAAAGGGGTGCTCCAAATATTCTTGATATCATGCTGAACCATCTACATCTATAAGCCTTATAAGAACAAAAAAATGCTCAAAAGAACAAGAAATGAGTTTATTAATGAGATTTTTAGAAATTTTCTTTTAGGTTTAGAATTATAATAAGAGGATTCATCATCCACACGAAAAAAATAGAGAAAATTTTGTAAACTCTCATTAATCAACCATGCCACAACCCCATAGTAATTCAAGTTTACATTAAAATGAAATTAGTCATTTTTACCATCTCCGAATTGTAAAACCTAAAATTGACATTCATCCAAAAATAAAATTGTTTGTTACCTGTTTCCTAAATCGCATGTGACTTCTACCCTCTTTTTCATGTGTCTTATTTGATATTCTGGTCTCAAATATTTTGTCCAATGCAAACGAGAACTCTTCCTCTACCTGCATTATGAACTTATAAATGTATACAGATGTATACCAATTGTATATATGTTTCCATATATACAAATTCGTTGCTGGTTACGTTGGACAAATACTTGAGATCTATATCACTGTGTGTGCATATATATAAGTATTATATTTAAATATGCAGACTAGCACGCTTCAGAAGAACATGCTAAGTCCCATGCCCACTGTGGTGAATATAAATCAGAATAATTGTGTTCCCCACAAGAGACAAGAGTCAAGGGGCTTGCAGATCTTATATAGTGGAAGACTGTAACAAATAATGAAGGTGTAGCCATAAATATGTCCACAAAGGTGCTTACATGGATGATGTCTACAAGGGTGAGTGGTTCATGATGATAAGAGAGGGAGCATCAAAGTAAGTGGACTGACAGTAATAATAAATAGTAACCACTATAAATAAATTCAAATGCATGGTTGTAGAAAAGCATCCATGTTACTATGAGAATCTTCGAAGAACAATGTCTTAATGTGGGTTTCGATATCTAGAAGAAACAATTTTATGAAAGAGATGTGATGTGGTTGTATAATGAATTATTTTATCAATGAGATGTCCTTCATGTTTCCCACATTGGTAGCCATACATGTGCATATTATTGAAAATTACCCTATTAGACATCTTCCACAAGGAACTACTAGTGGTACGCTTCTTATTTTCGTTCATTCCTGTGTTCCTTTACAAAGGTTTGAAAGAGTATTTCAACACAAGTTTATTTCCAGACAAATCGATTCCATTTTATACGCCTACCATGAGTGCATTATCAGACATCACTATGAAAGGAAGAGCCTGTGTAGGTTATAAAAAAACCAAAATTTTTATCCAAACAATTCTCCAAACCTATAATTTCTTTTAAATAAAATAATTCATATTTATAAGTTAAATATTCAATTAAATGACATAACATATCACATATTTTTTCCTCTATACTAATATTTCCTATGTTACTGCTTTATAGAGTTTCCTTTGCAACATATGGTGCAATTGCTAGTAATAAAACTATGAAATTATGGGATATAACTCAATTTTTAATCTCAATTTAAATAGGTTTCATTTTAACATGTTTGTGGTGGAATCTTATCTATCGAACATGGAAAATATATTATGTTGTTTTCGAGCTCGTTTCAACTGTCAACATTTTTTGTAATGAGTCTTAACATTTGATATAAAAAAAAAAATTATGCACTTTCCCTTGCGCACTTCGATAGAAAATAGATTATGTTGTTTTCTAGTTCGTTTCAACTCACAACATTTTTTTAAGTCTTAACATATGATTTAAAACAAATATTAGACACCTTTTCTTGACCACTTGTATGATTTTAAAATTGAAATTTAAAAATGGAATGGGTTGCTTTCTAATAAATAAAATTTGTTTTTATACAAATAAATGTTATAAATAATAATGAGGAACTTATTTTGAAGAAATTTATTAGAATTGAAATAATCTCAAATCTTTAGGAAAATGGTGGCTAGAGAGCCACCTAGCAAGAATCTATTTTTTAAATTTTATTAAAAGTAATAGACTATTTTGATAAATAAAATTTTATTATATATACATTAATGTTATAAGTAATAATGAAGAACTTATCATGGAGGAAATTGTTAGAATTGGAATAATAGGAAATTAGTAAGTGGGGAGCCACTTGACATGAATCTAATTTTTAAAATTTATTGAGAAGAGAGGCTCATTTTGTAGCCTAGTACGAGGGTGTGTGCAATTTTTTCTGGTTCCTTTTAAAATAAGAATAAAAAATAAAAAGTATGTTCTAAATGAAAAAATATTGTTAACTATAATAATAAAAAATGAATTACTGTAATTGGAAGAAAAAAATGTGTGAGTAAGATGTTTAAATCTCATATTTTTCAAAAATATTCAATATGATTCGTCAATAAAATAATTTAACATTATTCTCACATTTAATACGGATTAGTATTCACAAATACTTAAAAATATATTAATAATAAAACATCATTTTAATTTGTCTATGATAAAATGTGATGTACATGTTAGGTAAAATATTTTAATGTCAATTACATATCATTTAAAAAAAAAAATATGTGTATATCATGAAAAAATTAAGCTTTTAAGGTTAAAACATTAATTTTATTCTATATATACTCTATTTTATCATTCACAAATGTAATTTAAACAATGAAAAATAAAACATTGTATTTTTTCCTCTAAACAAGTTTGCATGTGAATAAATTTGACGTTTCTCTACTTATGTTAGATTCATACTTAAGAGGGATCTATGCTTAGTACTTAAGAGGGATCCATGTTGGATAAAAGTCAATGCAACCTAACAAAATATGTAATACAGTAAAATCATTGATAAACATTAAAACTAAGCATATACTAAGCATATTACCTTTAGAATCAATCTAGGCCCTCAATTAAAAATAAATAAATAAAAATTCAACAGATCTTCATCCACCTTTAGTTAAAATAAGAGGCCTTCAACAATTAAAACATGCATACTCTTCAATGGTGTTAACTGATTTGAAGCATTCAATGATAACAATGATTGAAATGCTCATGGAAAAAACTATATATTGTCCAATTATGAATCGATTTGAAACATTGGTTGACAAGAGTGATAGAAACATTCATAGAAACTTAATTATTTTTAATAAATCACGATTTTTATAAATTAATATAATATTTAAATTTCAATATTAATAAAAAGTATATATTAATAGAATCTACGCTTCTCTGATCCATCATATAAAATTGTAAAATATCTTTAGGTAATAATCACATGCAATGGAACATTGTCGACGCATTTTGAACCAACCAGTGTGGTTCATCATCACCTAGTCCTAATGATGAACCACACTGGTTGGTTTGAAATGCGTCCATAATGTTCCATTGCATGTGATTATTACCGAAAGATATTTTACAAATATATATTAATATTAAAAAGTAAAAAATTAAACTAAAATAATATGCAATTTCATTCTATATAATCAAATTTTTAATTAGCTCTGAGTGTTAGCTTAGTTGATCAAGTTTCCATTGCTAAGTACTTAGGCAGTTAGAATGAGAAGTCACACGGTGAGGGAGGTTGATGATCTAGATGTAAAGAGATATAATCAAATCTTTAATTATAAAAATTCTTAAAATCTTAGAAATTTAGATTATTTTTAATTATCATATTCTAAAATTAACTTTAATAACAATAAATTAAAATATTACTGTATTAGAAATTTAATTATAAAAATGATAAATAGCGTAAAAATTTGGATTTTTTCTAATTATCATCCTCAAAAATTATTTTTAATAACAATAAATTAAAATATTATTGTATTAGAAATTTTCTTTATCATAAAAAATATAAGTGAATTTTCCGTAGATGTGAATATCATTGGACTTTCCGTGGATGTGGCGAGATAGATGTAGCCCGATATAATCAAATTTTTAATTATAAAAATAAATATATCAAATTATATAAAAATGATTAAAAGCGTAGAAATATAGATTTTTTTTAATTATCATCGTGTAAAATCATTTTTAATAACAATAAATTAAAATATTTAATTATTATTCTGTAAAATCATTTTTAATAAAAGTAAATTAAAATATTACTGTATCAGAAATTTAATTATAAAAATGATTAATAGTTTAGAAATTTAGATCTTTTTTAATTACCATCCTCTAAAATTATTTTTGATAACAAGAAATTAAAATATTACTGTATTAGAAATTTTCTATTATCATAAAAAAATAATGGGATTTTTTTTAATTATCACCCTGTAAAATTATTTTTAAAAACAACAAATTAAAATATCATTGTTTTAGAAATTTTCTATTATCATTTTAAATATATATATTTTATTCTCAAATTATTTTTAATAAAAATAAATAAAAATATTATTGTATTAGAAATTTTCTATTATCATTATTATATATATATATATATAATATTTGATTAATATTTGGGTCTGCAGTGAAATTTTGGGGTGAGAATTTTTTGGTGAATTTTCTCCATTAATACTTGAGTTTCCCGATTAATATCATGGAAAATTTTAGGGGCTAATATTCAAAGGTGGGCTAATTTTCCATGGTTTTTCCAAAAAAAAGATTTGCCAATTTCCATTTTTTTATAACAACAATTTGCCCAAATTTTACAATAAAAATTTCTTTTACCTTAAAAATCACCAACATCATATAGACAATATATATAATATCATTATAAATTTGAATAATTTTACAAATACATCAATAAAATTTTTATAGTCTTCATATTAGGGACTACTGAGATTCGCAATTTTTTAAACTTCAAGATAATTTCCCATCCTTAAAATTTTCCCTGATTAATACTTGGGTCTGTGGTGAATTTTCTGACTTAATACTTGGGTCTGCAGTGAAATTTTGTTGTGAAGTTTCTCCATTAATACTTGGGTTTCTCGATTAATACTTGGGTCTGCGGTGAATTTTCTGGATTAATACTTGGGTCTGCGGTGAATTTTCTCCATTACTAATTGGGTTTGCGGTGATTTTTTCTCATTAAATTTTCAAACCTGTGCACTGGAGGTTTGCTGTATGGTTTGTTGATATTTAGGTGCACACATTCCTTATATTTTTCTAATACATATCTGCTCATATATTCTCAAGTATGAATAATCCACCATAGCTACCAAAAATTACCAAAGGTAGACCTAGCATAGTTACTCTACTCAGCCTTTATGAGTATATAGAGTCTTTAGAGAAATGTAGAGAAGAAAGAGAAATCAAGCTACAAACCCAGTTAGAAGCCATGCTGGAAAACAAATTCACATCTCTTGAAGACAAGATCCAAAAACAAATAGAAAATAAAATAGAACTATTGGAGAATAAAATGGAGGCAATGGAAACTAGGTTGCAGGTCATAGAAAAACAAAACCAAGATACTAACCAAACAACCCAGCAAGGATATGCTAATAATATAGAGAGTCTTAAAAAGAAGGACATGGTAAAATAACTAGAGGAAAAATTTAACAATAATCTCACCCTAAATAGTGGGGCAGGTAAATTAGATATCAAACCAATTAAAGATGAAATGAAAAAATTGATCGAATTAGACCATGAGCGTAATAAAAGGGCCTTGAACATTATAATCTTCGGTTTGAAAGAGGAGGTAGACGAGGATACTTTAGCCATAGCCCAAACAGAATTACATAATAAATTACAAATTGAAACCACGTGTCTCACAGAAGCAACAAGGTTAGGGAAATTAACTGAGAATAAAGGAAGGTTGATCCGAATAAAGGTGAGATCTACTGACCATAAGTATGGCATACTTAGTAAATCCTCAAGTCTAAAAGGAACAGGAATATTTATAAACAAAGATCTCATTCCAGAAGATCAAACAGAATTAATAAAGGAGGTTCAAAAGGTAAAAGAAGCTAGGAAGGAAGGAAAATGGGTAGTAATCAGAAATAGAGAAGTCGTTATTCGAGATAGAAACCAAAAAGATAGTAATAAATAGCAATTCAACATGCTCCAAATTCTTTCTTGGAACTGTCGAGGCTTTCCATGGAACAAAGGCCCCAAGCTAAGTTGGATCTCAAATGATGTTGATATTATATTGCTTGTTGAAACTTGCAAGCATAAAGAATCTAAGGTCCCTAACATAGATGGCTTTGCACTATGGTCTACTTGGAACAAGCAATCATCTAGTACAGGCATTGGGGGCATAGCTTGCTACATTAAGAAGAACATCTCCCCCCATGCTAGGATTTATAAAAATAACCATTACAACCAATATAATTGGATTGACATTACTGACATTAATGATAAAAAGACCTACATAGCGATTTGTTATTTCCCCCCCATTAATTCTAACTTCTATAAGAAAAATAATCTTGATAAAAATAGTCCTTACAATGGTTTAGAGAATGATATTTCGAGCCTAAGGAATGAAGGTAATATCCTTTTAATGTGTGAATTTAATGCTTGAACTTCAAGAAACCAAGCTATTCTTCTAAGCAATCATTCCAACCCCAATCCACTTTGGTCAGATGAAGACCTTACTCTAGCTAGCCGGTACAAAAGGAGCTCTAAATACCTCGGGGATAATTTGTTTGGGTCGGAGCTAGTCAAGCTCTGTAGTGCTCAGGATCTCATAATTTGTAATAGTCTAAAGAAGTGGCCCAATTCTAGCAAGATGACCTGCATCCATGGGATTGGCAGGAGTGTGGTAGACTATGTTATTTCTGATCTCCCTTAATACAAAGAAATAATAAATTTTGACATCTTAGACGACCACGAGCCTGACTCTGATCATAGGCCTTCACTCATAACTCTCAATATTTTCATGCATAGAGATCCCATAGAAGATAATCCTTATATTCAAAAGAACTTAATCTTTGATATAAATAAAAATGATCTCTTTCTAAATGAATTAAAAACTAATTTACTTCCTTTATCTAGTATAAACAACATAGATAACCTCTATCATAATTTTACTACAACCCTCTCATATTCTATTAACAAGGTCTCAATTCAAGTCTCAAGTAATAAAAGAAATAGAAAAACCAACCCATTGTATGACAAAGATTGTAAAAGTGTGAGGAGATAAATTAAGGAAGCTATTGATGAATCTCTCAAAATTAACAAGATAAAAATCTACAAAGCCCTAACTAAATTGGAAAAAAGGCAATATATTCGTAAAAGACAAGAGAATCTCTTACACCTCTCTAAGATGGCTCCTAAGAAATTCTGGAGGCGGATTCTAACTAGGAAAACTAAATATAATAATAAAATTTCTTCACACAACTGGAATTCCTATCTTAAAAAGCTTTATGAATCTCCAAATGCCAGGGATTTTGAAACCTTGCTCACAACGAAAGAAATTTTCTCATTAGAATACATTGGTTTTGGGGTTAAACGCTTGGAAAATGGGAAAGCTAAAGACATTGAAGGTTACCATGTGGAAATCTTAAAAATTGGAGGTCCTGTCCTCATCCCCCACATCCACAAGCTTTTCAACCAAGTGGTCAAGCAAGAGTTCCCTAAACCTTGGAATCATATCCTCATTATCCCTATTTTTAAAAATGGGGATACAAATAACCCCTCTAATTATCAAAAAATTATGATCAACCCTCTCTTTGCCAAGTTATATGGTATTATTTTGGAAAAGAAGTTGAGCATTTGACTTGAAAGTGAAGGTAAGTGGGCTAAAGGCCAAGTGGGTTTTGTAAGGCAACACTCAACAACAGACCACCTCGTTACACTTAGGATCATTGTCTAGGAACGTCGCAATGATCAATCCAATCCCTTTTGTTGCTTTGTGGACTTTAGAAAGGCTTTCGATACAGTTCCTAGAAATAACTTATGGAATAGATTAGAAGAGCTAAATTTTCCTTTCAAGCTAAGAGCAGCTGCTATAAGGTTATACGAGAATGTAATTGCAAAGTTAAAGAGCAAAGAGGGGTGGTCGAAAGATATTAAGTGTAATATCGGAGTTAAACAAGGTTGCCCCCTTTCCCCTACCCTATTTGGCATTTACATCGACAAGCTAGAAGGTTGTTTAGAGGAAGCAAGCTGTCCTGGCACGATCTTAGCTATGATAGTCATCATCCTTCTTCTCTATGCTGACGATATTGTTCTTATCGCAAGGTGCCCATCTGATCTTGATAAGCAACTTAGACTTCTTAAGGATTTCTTCTCTACCATGGGTATGTCTATTAACACTGACAAAACAAAGTTATGATTATCAATTCCAAGAAGGACACTTACGTTAATTTTGTGTATGAAAATAGTAACTTGGAGGAAGTGTCTTCTTACAAGTACCTAGGAATTGATATTCATCACAAGCTCAAATGGAACTATAGCATTCAAAAAAGGATTAATGGGGGGTGGAAAGCTTATTTTGGTCTTGAAAATAATTGTAAAATGGAAAACCTAGTAATGTGGGATAGAAAGAAGTTCCTCTTTGAAACTTTAGTCACTCCTGTTATCTTATATGGATGTGAAGTTTGGGGTTGCAACATCTCTAGAGAATCCTAGAGAAAAATTGAGCAAATCTAGAATCATTTTATAACATATAACCTTAAAATTAAAAGCAATACACCCTATCCTATTCTCCTGATAGAAGTGGGTCTTTCCCCTATTGAGAGCCTAGCTATGACTAGGCTTCTGTTGTACAAGCACAATCTCAATAGCATAGGAGACCATATACTTCTTAAGATAGCTTTAAATTCCAGCCAAAACCACCTAAGGCTTAAACGAGGTTGGTCTAAAGACACCAGGGCCTAGTTAAACCATTGGGATCTCGATGAGAATGTTGCATTGCAAAACATCAATAACATTAAAAAAGTTGTTACTTCTAAGTTCAAAGAAAAAATGTGGTGTGAGAAAGATCTAGCAGCTAAAAGAAAATTAAGGTATTATAAGGAGGTCATCAACCCCACCTTAGAGGATCAAAAATATCTCTCTATTTTAACAAGCTCAAAGAAGAAAATTAATATAGCCAAGATTGGAACGAATTCTCATGATCTCCATAGTGAAATAGGTCATTGGATAGTTCCTAAAACACCATGGACGGAAAGGATCTGCCATCTTTGTGAGAATATCAACATCGAAGATGAAAATCACTTCCTCTTAGAGGCCCTATGTACAACCACATTAGAGCTCATTTTAATAATCTTTGTTGCAATACTGACCTTTCTAGCCTTTTAAGATGTCAAAATCATAGTGAGCTTGGGAGGTTTCTCTCCAAGCTTTTTCAGCATAAGAATAAAATCTTAAATCAAATTAAACAACTCTTTTCTTTAGGTCTGATAGACCAAAGATTGGTCTCAGTGGACGTTAACCATCATCATCATCATCATATATATATATATATATATATATATATAATTGGACTTTCCATGGATATAACGAGATTTTTTTTCAAGTATCTTCCTCTAACAATAATATTTAAATATTATTGTATTAGAAATTTTCCATTAGTTTAAAAAATATAATATAATATTATACCTAAAAATTTGACAATTCCATTTTAAATAACATAAAATCAAATTTAATAAAACAAAATCAATTATTATATAGCAACATTTAATAGAAATTAATTAACCTAATTCTATTTTAAACTTAGATTTATAAGCATTATGTGAAAATTTTTTTATTAATATGTAATATTTTTAATAAATAAATAAATAAATATATATATATATATATAATTAAAAATTTTAATCTTTTTCAATACATAATAAATCTAAATCTAAATAAACTAAAAAATGATTAACTCAAAGTTATACAAACTAAAATGTGAATGCATTATTTTTAACTAATGTTATTACCTTTTGAACCTATTCCAACATATAAAACATAGAAGTGTTAAACAAGCCTCAAGAACTTCATGGTAAAACATATGGTATTCTGCATTCTATTATTGATTGGAAAATGGTATTTATGCAAACAAAATTAGAGGAACACAATTATGATTCCGCAACTAGAAATATGGGAAAAAAATAATAAATGTATTAACTAATTCCCTCCTAATTATATAGAAAATCCTGAATGATTAGTTAATATCTCCACCCTTAATTCGAAGGGACATTTGACATGCCAAGTAAAGATTTAAACTTTTCAAACATTTTACGTCCTAATGCTTTGGTAAAAATATTTGCAATTTGTTCTGAAGTAGGAAAATGTGTCAGATGAATTGTTTCGGCCTTAACATGATGCCAAATCAAATGACACTTGGTGTTGATATGTTTGGTTTGATCATGAAATTTTAGATTCTTGGCCAATTGAACTGCAGAATAATTGTCAATGAATAAATTAGTTGAAGCCTTTTATTTCTCCTAAAAATATTCGAGCATTTTGCGAAGCCAAATTATTTCTTTTGTGGCTTGAGCCACTACAACATATTTGACTTCGGTGGTAGAATCAACAAGAAAAAAATATTTTCGTGATCTCCAACTAATAGTTGTTGATCCAAGGTTCATCAAATAATGAGAAGTTGAGACTCCATGCTCCTTATCACCATCAAAATATGAGTCTAAAAAAATAGTATCATGGAAGTTTGAAAATTTGGAATATTTGATGTCATATATTTGAGTTTCATTTAAATATTTAAGTGTCCTTTTTGCTGCTACCCAATTACCTTTACAAGATTGATGCATAAATCAAGAAAGTATCCGTACGACAAAAGCTATGTTAGGACGAGTAGTAGAAAGATAGATCAAACTTCCAACAAGTTGTGTGTACTTTACTGGATCTTCAAATGGTTTTCCTTCTTTTGAAGTAAGTTTCAAATTTTATTCCACTGGGGTAGCAATAGGATTAGAATCAATCATTCCATATTTGTTGAATAACTTTACAACATATTTCCTCTCAGAGATAAAAATATGTTGGTATTTTTTATCAACTTAAATCCTTAAATAATAATGTAGTAAACCCAAATCTGTCATATCAAAAACCTTTTCCAGATCCTTCTTAACAAATTATATAGAGTCATCATTGTTCCTTGTAACCATTAAATCATGAACATAGACAACTAGATATATAACCGATCTTCCATTTTTTTTTAACAATAAAAGTTGCATAATCTAAGTCAAAATTCTTATAATTCAACTTAAGAAGATTTTCACTTAGTTTCTCATAACATGCACATGATGCTTGTTTCAAACCATATAAGGACTTTATCAGCTTGCATACCTTTTCTTCTTTACCTTTGACGAAAAAACCTCCTAGTTAAAAAATTTAAACATATTCCTTCATATATTCATTTAGGAATGTTGTTCTTACATCCATATGATGAATTTTCCATCCTTTCTATGTTGTAAGAGAGAAAAAGGTTCAAATAGTGCCCCATTTAGCTGTAGGAGCAAAATTTTCTGTGTAATAAATACATTATTTTTGCGCATATCCCTTTGCTACAAGTATTTACTTGTACTTGTCAAGTAAACCATCAACTTTATACTTATTTTTATAAACCCATTGGAAACCAATGGGTTTGATGCAAACATGACGATCCACCAATCCCCAAGTGCCATTCTTTATGAGGGCATCATACTCCCTCTCCATTGCATCTTTCCATTCATCATAACTAGAAGCTTCATCAAAATAAGTAGGCTCACAATCAATAAAAAAATTATATTCACAATCATGAGAATAGTTACCTAAAGAGCTCCCTGTCTCAAATTTATCATATTTTCTTGGAAATGCTTTGATATGAGCCAATCTTCACAATAGTTGTTAATATTGTGCAAGTGGTTGCTCCACTTTTGGAATAGACTCTTTTGGAATGCAAGTACTTTTTGTCCCTTCACAAACACTTATATCATCCAATTTCCCTTCAACATAACCATTATCATCATTGATAGGAAAATTCATTGAAGTAAAATTGACATACTAATTTAGAATGGGAATCCCCCTTTCAAGATGTGGAATATTATTATCGGATTCATAAAAAAATTTCTTAGGCATTAAATTTTCTAAATCATTTAGTTGTCTATTAGCTGTGGATGTATATTTATCTGATTCAAGGAAAACTATGTCTCTTGAAAAAATAAACTTATTATTTTCTTCATCGTATAACCTGTATGCCTTAGATGTCATGGAATATCCCAAAATATACATTTTCTTCTTCTTGCACTCAAATTATTTCTTTGTTGTTTAGGGATCAAAGCATAACATTGAGAACTAAAAACTCTAAGATTTTCAAGAACATGAAGACACTTATACCACATATCATATGGAGGTTTATTGTTGATGACAGAAGAAGGACAATGATTTCTAATATAGGTTGCACAAAGCGTTGCTTCTCCCAAAAACATTAAGTTTACATTCTTAGAGAACATGATGGATCTAACCATATTAAGGAATGTTATGTTCATTCGTTCTACAACACCATTTTATAGTGGATTATAAGGAATTGTTATTTGGTGTTTGATGTTATTCTCTTGCAAATATTTTTCAAAATTATGTGAAGTATAATCTCCACCATTATCAATTCTGAGAGTGTCTATATTAAGCTAATATTCATTTGTAATCAGGAGTTGAAATTTTTTAAACACATAAATAACTTGTGAATTTTCTCTTAAAATATAGACCCAACGCATCCTTGAATAATCATGGATGAATGTCAGTGTATATTTATTACCATTTGTAGTAGCAACAAGCATAGGTCCAAATAAATATGAATGTATGAGATATACTTTTTTGGAAGTTTTAGAAGTAGACTATGAAAATGTTGTTTACATTTTTTTCCCATAATAAAAGCATCACATGGTGTTAGCTTTATTGGAATTGTTGGAATCCCTTTAATATGTTGTTGTCTCATAATTCTTATATTTTCATAATTGATATGACCAAAACGAGCATGCCATAATAAAATTGAAGTCAAAGTATCATTTTTTTAGATCGAATGAGTAGTATTCAATACAATAGATGTCATACCTTTAAATTTTAAGATTTTATCTTCTTCCACACAAGTGATAACAGTTTCATTTTTAGCTCCTCTTTGAATCTCCACTTTTCCATCAAATATGTGTATTGAATGTCCTTGTTGCCTAATATGTACAAGATACAATAAATTACTTTGAAATTATGGATTGTAAAAACATAATTTAAAATATAATCTATGAGTCATGATATCTTTAATCAAATAGATCTAATACCTGAAAATTTAACTTGAGATTTATGAGAAAAATAGAATACTCCATTAATGTGGCTACTGAATTTTTCAAACAAATATCTTGTAAAGGTAAGATGACAAGTGGTGCCTGTGTCTAAGATCCAATTTTCATGCCATGAAGAAAAATAGGTACTAAATACACCATACATTTTAAAATTACAATGGGAACCAACAATACTGTGCACTCTTAGAAGACTATCATTTATCCGGAGGTGGTTGATCTTATTTTTCATTGATTTTTTTCTCTTCTTTCACTAATTTTCTCCTAGGAAATTCTACAATTAGCAGCAGTATGTCCAACTTTACCACATCTAAATAATTTTATAGTTGATTTATCAATAAAATTTCTTTGTTATTTATCATTCTAGTGCCTATCTCCCTGATTATTATTTCCCACCTGCCTCTATAATTCCTCGTAGCCCGGCCTCTGCCACCCTTATTATTTCTGGCTGATTCTTCTTGATATGTTTTATCCTTTTGAGTAGTACATAAATTTTCATCATTATAATTGGGTATTTTTTCTTTCTTTTCAAAATCCTTCTCTTTCTATAATTTTTCCTACTAATTTTTTAAAATCTAAATATTTTAACTGCCCACTAGATTTGGGAGATTCCAAGTAGTTTGGATAACCAGAGTAGAGGGATTTTATAAAGGCCAGAAGTTGTAGATAAACTTTAATACTAATGGATTAAATTTCATGATTTATGGCTTTAATTTTAGAAGAAATTTTCAATGAATCATTATCTTTCATCTCTAGATTAAACAAATTCAATAAAAATTAAATGATATCCAATTCTGAATGTGAATCATAGAGTTATTTTAATTTTTCTAATGCTTCATATGCTATCTTACTTTGAATAACATATATGCTTACCTCTTATATTACTGAAGTGGAAATCAATGCATAAGCCTTTTTATCTTTTTCCAAGTCGCTAGTGTTTTCCCTCTTGAGATTGCTATGGTTTGTTGTCTTCCTTTCCTTCACAAATACCTTCTAACATATCGTTAAAAATAAATTTATTTTTAAATTTTCTATACCACTCCTAATAATTTTCCTTTCTATAATGTACAATGCCCACTAGATAAACCAATGAATTCATTTTCACATAAAAAATTAACAGTGAAAATCGAGACTACATATAATTTCTTCCGATAGAAAAAAGAAATTATTTAATAATGGGTAACTTGCCTTTAAATTGAAGTGAAGTGATATATCAACATGTGTTATCTCCTATCCAATATTTTTTTTTAAATCTGGGGCAGTATGTCTGTTCGATTTTATTCTATCTGTCAATACACTGAAATCGTCAGTTCATCAAATTTATCACAACCGATTAATGACAAGCGACAAGTACATATCAACAGTGAGATTACACACAAATATAAAAAATAGGTGGTCCTGTGTATGAATAATGGTCAAACAATATTGATTGTTTGCAATGCTCCTGATGTATCCAAAAGTGCTTGACCTCACATAATTTGCTGAACTTTAATGGGTGAGGTGGTCCTGGGAGGCAGTTTGACAAAACCACTCATCACTTTAATCAACGTATCAAATATATTACAAGGGAAATCTCTTGGGTTTCAAAAAGCACCGCGTGTGGTGTTGAGGGTGGTTTCCAAAACCACATGGAATCCATGCACTGTCAACTCCATAAGTTCAACTACACGTCAACACCACGTTGGGTTCACCAGAAAACTACTCTCATCGGGTTCGAGGATATCCATCAGGCTCCAACACAGAATTAAAGGTGTCCCTACAACTCGTCCACCTCGCCTTGGATGCGTCCAAAATAAAATTATTCTATTGCGATAATGTATTTCAACCCAGGCATGTTCTAATAATTTAGAATAGTGGATCACGTCTTTTTTTTTGGTATACCAAACCTCGCACTCAGATAGCACTATTAAACAAGCCTAGAGAAATTCATGATACAACGGATGGTATTTTACATTCTATGGTTGATCATAAAATGGTATTTATACAAACAAAATCAGAGGGAGATCGTTATGTCTCAATAGCTAGAAATACATAAAAAAACTAATCAATTTACTAAGTCCATCCTAATTATATACAAAATCCTGAAGTATTAGTTAAAAATAAGTGCATTTTTAAATAAGGATATTGTATCAGAAGGATGTTGTCTTTTTAATTTCTCTATATCGTTAGACTTATTTTATTACATATAGGTATAATTTGAATTTAAAATATCATTGTGATGATGATGTGGAACTAGGTATTATTGTTTTTTAATTCAAGAAGAATTTCATGTGGATAGTAAAAACACAACTAATAAACCTCTAAAGTTTTTTCTTTATTTTTTTATTTTTGGTTGAAGTAGTTATATTAAATGCAAAGAGAGGATAATGAGAAGGATGAGATTATTTTATTATTTTATTAATGGATTTTTTTTTTGAAAATTTATAGCATATTAAAGAAATAACTAAAATTAAATGATGGTGAAGACATAAAATTAAAATAATTATCACCATTCCACATCAATAACCTAGTGTAGTTGTTCTAAAATTTATTCCCCATCCATGCATAATCTTTTATTCACATGCATGGATGGGATTGGTGATGAAAACCTTTTATTCTATGAGTCATTTATCAATTGAAATATTCTCTTTTATTTTCTTTTACTTTAGTGAGGTATATAATACAAATTAATAATAAAAATAGCATATTAAAAAAGAAAATATATTTTAATTTAACTATATTTAAACTAATTTTAACTATATTTTAATCTAACACCACACAATGTTTTCCCATGATAGTGTTTCTAGAAGGAAGTTGTATTAGGATTTGTTAGGATTATGCTTACTTAGTTTGGATTGGGTTTGTTGAGGAAGTTGAGAGATTCTCTCAACTTCTCTCTCTAAGATTAGAATTAGTTCAACTATATGTACATATGTAATCTCTATTGATGATGTGGACAGTAATTCAATTATCATACTTTTTTTTTTTTATGCTATTCCTGTGCATCTCTACACACCTGTGTTCTTAATTTGGTATCAAAGCTAAAATCTCAAAGTTGATCATCAATACAGAACCGAGTGCTCCTTGGAGAGATCAATCCATCCATGTGGATGAAGAGTGGTAGCTAGGGCTAGTCGGATGGAAAAGCTATTGGGAATCTCATCTCAAAATTCAAATTCATTTTTCTCCTTTCTTTCTTTCTAGTAATCATTGGGTGGAAGGGAAGTGCACTTCAGGGATTCTACACTACGCTTCAGGGATTTTCTAAATTTCTGGAGAATCTGGCATCTGAAACCTGTGTCAGATTCCTTTCTCTTGTTGAATTAGTGATTGAATTCATAGTGGACAATTGTTCTTTAAGAGAGATGCATTTCAAATTGGTTAAAGGCTAAAGTCAAACATTGAAAGACTCTGGAGGATAAATAATGTTGAATAATTTGGAAAGCCGAGATAGACATCCGTGAAATTTTAGGTGAATGCTCAAAGTTTGCCACGACAATCTGCCAGCGTAAAGACAATCTGCCAGTGTGAAGATAATCCGCCACTTTTCTCTGGCAGTGTGAAGCAGTGTGAGCTCATTTTTTATTAAGTTTAAATTGCAATTTGTTTTTAGATCTGCAAAGTTTTAGATTTAGATTTTCTTTTCAACATGAAGCCTATTGTATTGGAAAAGTTTAATGGCTTTAATTTCTACACTTGGAAGGTAAAATTTCAGCTACAAATGATGAGTAGAAATCTATGGAATATTGTAGAAGGCTCAGGAAAAGCACCTACAGATGCTAAACAGTTAATTGAATGGGAAAAAAGAGAGGAAAGGGCCAAGTCTATCCTTGGACTATCACTTGCAGATTCCTAGCTACATCTTATTGACTTAAAGAAATCTTCTACAGCAATATGGGTAGAAATGAATAAGATATTTGGGACAAAAGCTGTTAATGCAAAATTTTTCTTAAATTTACAGTTGTTTAAACTCCAAATAGATAATGAGACATCATTGTGAACACATATAAATGAATTAAGAGCTTTGTTGAGACAGTTGTCAGAAATTAATTCTAAAGTACATGATGATGATGCAAAGGAAATTTTATTAAAAATCTTTTCTTCAAAATATGATAATGCCATATTTACTCTAAGTCAAATGCCACATCAATCACTTGATGAAATGATAGCAGCTCTTATGGTAGAAGAAAAGAGGATAGGTGGCACAGAGGCTAGTTCACATAATGAACTTGCACTATACTCCAAGGGAAGGGTGAATAAAAATAAGACTGAATGTTTCTATTGTCATAAATATGAACATACAACATTCAATTGCAAAATTAGGGCTCAAGATATTTTTAATGGAAAATTGAAGAAATTAGCCTATGCAACATTTTCAAAAGATTCACCTGATGCAATATTTGAAGATTCTTCAAGTGAGGATGAACCTCCTGATCCATCTCTTAAACTTTTCTAAATCATGTTTTGTAATGTAATTTGCAAGTGTGTGGTGTGGTGTGGAATATAATATATTTTTTGTTGTGAGATTTGTGTAGTGCAGAACCAATTATTGAACAAATTAGCATTATTTAAATTAGTCATTCTCGACGTTCTTCGGTGCCGAGAGAACAATTAGCTAATTTGATTATGTGAATTTGTTATACTTTGATGGGTCTTGTTGTGATTCGGGCTTCAAGAGCGTCAACTACAGGTTACAGTGTGAGATCCATTTGTTTAAAGGTCACTTTGTAAGATTGATCGCTAATCATATTCTGTACCTAGAATATTTTCCTATAGACTGTTGAAATTTATTCTTCGGGGTTATTTTACAGATGGAAATATTTCCATAGGATAGTTCAGTGTTGAGACTCTTCTTCAGGGTTGTCAAGAATCTTTAATCTTACAAATTAAGCATTGATGGTCAAAAGCAGGTGTACTTTAAATGGGGTGAAAGTTAAGCTCGAAGACGTGGAGAAAGAAAGAGGAAAGTCTAGAAAAATGTAGAGTGGGTAGATTTGCTGATGAAGACCAGATCAGACAAAGAGAAGAAAGTTCAAAGTGTTGTAATTTTGATTAAGTATTATATGTTTTGTAAAGTAAGCATTGAGGGAGGGTACTAGGATTTGTTAGGATTATGCTTACTTAGTTTGGATTAGGTTTGTTGAGGAAGTTGAGAGATTCTCTCAACTTCTCTCTCTAAGATTAGAATTAGTTCAACTATATGTATGTATGTAATCTCTATTGATGATGTGGACAGTAATTCAATTATCATTTTTTTTTTGTGTTATTCCTGTGCATCTTTGCACATCTGTGTTCTTAATTAGTTGTACCTTTTGTCATAAAAATATAAATTTCCCATAAAATATATATACAAATAACAGATTAAAATAAACAAATATGATATTAAAGTTTATAAAACAAACCATCCACAAGTAATCTTCTTATTATCTGTGCATAGACAAAGATAATGCAATCATGAATTATATTTCTATTTTAATTGTAATTTGTATCAATATAAAGTTGTATTTATTTATTGTTATTTACTCTAATTTAACTATATTTAAACTAAATTAGAGTAGCTACTCTATAGCCCTTGTTTAAATGTGGGAGCTTGTTCAAACCTTTCAAACTTCAATAATTAAACTAAGCGGCAGGGAAAATTATTTATGTTGCCATGTTGAAACTAAAATTTCTTCATGAGGATTATTTGATTCAAATAAGAAGTTTAAGAATTTGTTATCTACCAAAAACTATTATGGAAATGGTAATATGATTATGATCACCCTTTTTGAATATCTTGTAAATAAGAGAGAGTTATGCACACTAAATTTCTTTGGGAAAAAAATAATCTACGCAAAATCATATAATTTAGCTGTACCCATGTTTTTATCCTTGTTTGATAAATTTATTAAGTTAAAAATTAAAATGTTGTAGTTATTATGACCCATTATTTTACCATTCTATGTGACATAATGTTAAATTTTCATCATTTATTCTATGTTGCAACTATTACTTCAATAATATCCAATAACATCCAATTTAACAATTTCCACTTCTTCAATTAACCAATGATAATAGAGAAATAGTAGATAGAAAAATTATGCAAATGCATAATGAAAGATAGCCAAAAGACAAAAGACACAATATTTGGTCAATGACGAGGGAGAAATTTTACAAGGGGGGAAACTCGTTGCAATTTTTCTATTAGATTGTATTCAAATGTTCAGCAGAGAGAGTACATCATCCAAGATTCAAAGTTAACAATTGATAGAGATGATACCCAATATCTAATAACCAAATATGATAATATGTCAAGAAACTATCTAAATCATAGACAAATGAAAGAGATGCAGTCAATAATAGTCAAATCTGATCCTTCTTCAAAATTTTCCAATCAATAACAATCAATAGCAACAAATTTAGCCCTAAAAAGTCAATGGTCAAGGGTCAAAATAGTCCTCTTGTAGCTCAGTCACATTCAACCAAGATCAGCCTCAAATTTTGGTCAATGTCATCGCAAAATAGTACCAAAATAACCAGTCAAATTTGGTCGAAATATGCTCTTTCTTCTACAGTCAAACCTGCATTCTGCCCTAAAGTCAACAACAATCAACCTACCCAAATTTCCTTGATCTGAGTGTCCTCCAATGCATCTTAGAGAAACAAATATATTCCGCCCAAAAATGCAATCAAATATGGTCAAACAATCCTTGGTCATCGTTGGTCAATGCCTAGAAATAGTCCTACAGTTCGACCCAATAAGAAAATGACTTTTTTCCTTCACATGTGTGATAGGTAACAAGGAAAATTTTAAGGATGGAAGTTTATCTTAAAGTTTAGAAACCTTGGCGAATCTTACTAGTCCTTATTATGCAAACTATAAAATGTTTGACAATATTTTTGTAAAAACATATGGATTTCTAATTATTTTATATTAGTATATATAAAATTTTGACAATTTTTAAGGTAAAATAATTTTATACTATAAAATGTGGGTGAATAATTTAAAATAAAAAGGAAATTGGCGAATCTTTTTTTGAAAAAAATTATGAAAAATTATCCCACCAGCGAATATTAGCTTGTAAAATTTTTCTTCGTAAGTACCCTACAATTATGAGTTGTATGAAACAATAGAATGAGGAGAGAGATGATATGTTCTAAGTTTATGAGGTGCTAAATGAGGACTCAACTTGTATTTATATGCAATTTCAAGGGTGTCATCTTATCCTTGAGATGTCTTATTTGACCCAAGGTCGACCTTAACAACTTTTCACTTGTTGTATTGACTTCAAAAATGCAGTTTTCCTTATCCAGATTGAGTGCTTCAAAATTCAGTTTTGGTCCTCCTCAAAATATGAATTCAATGCAATTCTTGGAATTTGTCACAGAGCTACCAAGTTAACACATAAAACCATAAAATCATTTGATTTAACATAATATAATTTTCCACATAGTTAAACCATTTGATCATGTTTACTCCTCTTAGGCATGGAGATGCTAAGGATGGGTGATTGCATTTTCTTAATAAAATATGTTGAAACATAAATGTTAGTTTCTCCCTTACAGGATAATCGTGACAGGTAATAAGGTAGTTAAGATATACAAAAATGGAGATCAAAGAGTTTTCTTTCTCGCAAATATGTCATATTGAAGTTAGCGTTTAATTGTTAACTATTTTAGCATACAAGTTTCAAGACACCAAAAAATAATAAATAAATTATAGGATTCATTAAAACACAAAAAAAAAACATATAAGAAATAAAAGGATGCAGAGAAGAAAAATTATTTGATGGAGTTGTGTGTGCTTGAAACACCATATTGAGTCCTTTTTCCTCACAGTACCGGAGGAAGTTCTTAGGTTCAGGGTCATCACATAGCTGTAATTGCATTTCTATGCTCTATATTTCTAACCAGGCAAGGTGCTCGTGAGGCAATACATGGTGCATGAATGATGGATTACAAATTGTGAAGCTGCTATAATGAAAAGTCAGCGGGAAGAATAAAATATGAGAGTGGAAGCTTATGCCACTAGTACATTTGGTGAAAATTCCCACACTTTGGTTCTGACACTTTTGACCAAATGTCAGAAATTTCCCCAAAATTTATCAATTTTTCAAATCCCGCCCGCAACTGTCGCTATATCGACGTTTGGAGGCAAGTGTCGATATTGCAACACATAGAAGTTAGTTTCGGTCTTGCAACGTTTGTAGCAAAGCATCAGAATTGTGACAGTTTGGGAAACATCGTCGGAATTGCGACAGATTAGAGCTATGTGTCGCTGTTGTGACGTTTGGAGGAAAACGTCTATATTGCGAAAGTTTGGGCAAAAGCATCACTATTGCGATAATTTTGGAACAATTATCGCTATTACGACAGTTTGGGCTAAGTGTCACTCTTGCGACGGTTTGGGCTAAGTGTCGCTCTTGCGACAGTTTGGGCTAACTGTCGGTATAGAAACAGTTTGTAAATTAATTTCTTTGGCCTCTCCTTTAATAAATAATAATCTAACTTGGGTCCCCTTTATGAATGGTTGGAGCAACATAATAAGATATATTTAGTTGACATATCACATTGTGATGAAGATGGAAGGTGGTTATGATGGGAATTCTAAGGATTTTCATAAAATATTAAAGGCGTGATGCACTCAATCCTTGGTTCACTTTTAATATGTGCCCCCAACCACGGTTGGGCGCGTCGTGTCGCGCAGTGTGAGGTCGCCCGACTGGGCGCGTTTAGGTTGGGCCATTTCGTTCAAGGGTGCCCGTATTAGTTTTTCTAAGTTGTGACCACCCGGGTGCCTTGTGCACGTTTGTGTGGCTTGTTTGTCGTTTGCTCCCTTGTGGCATCGTTCGTTTTGGGGTGCTGTGTTGCACCGTGTGAGGTCGCCCGACTGGGCACGTTTAGGGCGGGCCATTTCGTTCAAGGGTGCCCATATCAGTTTTGCTAAGTTGTGACCACTCGGGTCCCTTGTGCATGATCGGGCGGCCCATTTTCCATTTTCTCCCTTGTGGCATCGTTCGGTCGAGCGCGTCGTGTGAGGATGCCTGACCAAGCGCGTTCGGGCTGTGTCAGGCCGTTTCATTCAAGGGAGCACATATTAGTTTTGCTAAGTTGTCACTGCCTGAGTGCCTTGTGCATGTTTGGGTGGCCCATTTGTCGTTTTCTCCCTTGTGGCATCATTCGGTCAGGTGCGCCGTGTCGCGCCATGTGAGGTCAACCAACCGGGTCTGTTCAGGTTTGGTTGTTTTGTTCGAGGGCGCCCGTATCAGTTTTTCTAGGTTGTGACTACCCAGGTGCCTTGTGCACGTTCGGGTGGCCTGTTTGCTATTTTCTCCCTTGTGGCATTGTTCGGTTAGGCACACCATGTCGCGTCGTGTGAGGTCACCCGACTGAGCGCGTTCGGGTCAAGTCGGGCCATTTCGTTTGAGGGCCCCATATCATTTTTACTAATTTGTGACTGCCCAGGTGCCTTGTGCACATTCAGGTGGCCCATTTTCCATTTGCTCCCTTGTGGCATTGTTCGTTTTGGCGCGCCATGTCGCGCCGTGTGAGGTTGCCCGACTTGGCGCGTTCGGGTCAGGTCATTTTGTTAGAGGGTGCCCGTATCAATTTTGCTAAGTTGTGACTACTCGAGTCCCTTCTGCACGTTCAGGTGGCCCATTTTCCATTTGCTCCCTTGTGGTATCGTTCGGTCGGGCACGCCGTGTCGCGCCGTGTGAGGTCGCCCAACCGGGCGTGTTTGGGTCGTGTCGAGCCATTTCATTCGAGGGCGCACGTATTAGTTTTGGTAAGTTGTGACTACACGAGTGCTTTATGCATGTTCGGGCAGCCTGTTTTCCATTTTCTCCCTTATGGAATCTTTCGGTCGGGCGCGCCATGTTGCGCCGTGTGAGGTCGTCCGACTAGGCACATTCAGGTTGGGTCGTTTCGTTCGAGGGCGCCCGTATCAGTTTTTCTAAGTTGTGACCGCTCAGGTGCCTTATGCACATTCGGGTGGCCCATTTTCCATTCTCTTCCTTGTGGCATCGTTCGGTCGGGCACGCCATGTCGCATCATGTGAGGTCGCCTGAATAGGTGCGTTTGGGTGGGGTCAGGCTGTTTCGTTCGAGGGTGCCCATATTAGTTTTGCTAAGTTGTGACTGCCTGGGTGCCTTGTGCACGTTCAGGTGGCCCATTTTCATTTTTCTTCCTAGTGGCATTGTTCGTTTGGGCGCGCCATGTCGCGCCGTGTGAGGTCGCCCAACTGGGCGTGTTCGGGTCAGGCCATTTTGTTCGAGGGCACCCGTATCAGTTTTGCTAAGTTGTGACGGTTCGGGTGCCTTATGAACATTCGGGTGGCCCATTTGTTGTTTTCTCCCTTCTGGCATCGTTCGTTCAGGAGCACCGTGTCGCATCATCTGAGGTCACCCGACCGGGTGCGTTCAGGTCGGGCCATTTCGTTCAAGGGAACCCATATCAGATTTTCTAAGTTGTGACCACCCAGGTGCCTTGTGCATGTTCAGGTGGTCCGTTTGCCATTTTCTCCCTTGTGGCATCATCCGGTCGGGCACGCTGTCTCACACCGTGTGAGGTTGCTCGACTAGGCGCGTTTAGGTTGGGTCGGGCCATTTCATTCGAGGGCACCCGTATTAGTTTTGCTAAGTTGTGACCGCCTGGTGCCTTGTGCACATTTGGGCGGCTCATTTGTTGTTTTCTCCCTTGTGGCATCGACGTTCATTCAGGCGCGTCATGTCATTCCATGTGAGGTCGGCACCCGACCGGCCAGCACGTTCCGGTCGGGCCGTTTCGTTCGAGGGCGCTCGTATCAGTTTTCCTAAGTTGTGACCGCCCGAGTCCCTTGTGCACATTCGAGCGGCCCGTTTTCCGTTTTCTCCCTTTGTGGCATCGTTCGGTCGGGCACGCCGTGTCGCGCCATGCGAGGTCACCCAACCAGGCGTGTTCAAGTCGTGTTGGGCCATTTCATTCAAGGGCACCCGTTTAATTTTTGCTAAGTTGTGAGCACCCAGGTACCTTGTGCACGTTTGGGTAGCTCATTTGTTGTTTTCTCCCTTGTGGCATCGACGTTCGTTCGGGCGCGTCGTGTCATGCCATGTGAGGTCGGCGCCCAACTGGGTGCATTCCAGTCGGGCCGTTTCGTTCGAGGATGCCCGTATTAGTTTTTCTAAGTTGTGACCGCCCAGGTGCCTTTTGCACATTTGGGCAGCCTATTTTCCATTTTCTCCCTTGTGGCTTCGTTCGGTCGGGCGCGCCATGTCAGGCCATGTGAGGTCCCCCGACTAGGCGCGTTTGGGTCGGGCCGATTTGTTCGAGGGCACTCGTATCAATTTTGCTAAGTTGTGACTGCCCGAGTCCCTTGTGTATGTTCAGGTGGCCCATTTTCTATTTTCTCCCTTGTGGCATTGTTAGTTCGGGGGTGTCGTGTCACATTGTGTGAGGTCGCCCGACCAGGCGTGTTCGGGTCGAGTCGAGCTGTTTCGTTCGAGGGCGCCCGTATCAGTTTCACTAAGTTGTGACCACCCGGGTCCCTTGTGCACGTTTGGGCAGCCCGTTTGTCGTTTTCTTCCTTGTGGCATCGTTTAGTCGGGCACGCCGTGTCATGCCGTGTGAGGTCGCCCAACTAGGTGCATTCGGGTCGGGTCGGGCCGTTTCGTTCGAGGGCGCTTGTATCAGTTTTTCTAAGTTGTGACCGCCCAGGTGCCCTGTGCACGTTCGGGCGGCCTGTTTGTCGTTTGCTCCCTTGTGGCATCATTCAGTCTGGCACATCATGTCGCGCTGTGTGAGGTTGCCCGATCAGGTGTGTTTAGGTCGGGTCATTTTGTTTGAGGGCGTCGGTATCAATTTTGCTAAGTTGTGACCACCCAGGTGCCTTGTGCACATTCAGGCAGTTGGTTTTCCATTTTCTCCCTTCTGAAATCGTTCGGTCAAGCGCGCTGTGTCGCGTCGTGCGAGGTTGCCCGACCGGGCGCATTCGGTTCAGGATGTTTTGTTCGAGGGCGGTTGTATCATTTTTGCTAAGTTGTGACTACCCCAGTGCCTTGTGCACATTCAGGCGGCCCGTTTGCCATTTCCTCCCTTGTCGCATTATTCGGTCAGGCGTGTCATGTCGGGCCGTGCGAGGTTGCCCAACTGGGCATGTTTAGTTCGGGTCGTTTCGTTCGAGGGCGCCCGTATCATTTTTGCTAAGTTGTGACTGCCCGAGTGCCTTCTGCATGTTTGGGCAGCCCATTCGGCATTTTCTGCCTTGTGGCATCGGTTGGTCGAGCGCGCGCATGCATTAACCCTAACCCATGATTTAACCCCCTAAACCCCAAACATCTAACCCCTTAACCACTTGATCTGCAAGGGGCCGGTTACCTTGATATTAACGATGGTGTATTCATACTCCTTCTGAATAACCAATAAAGGGTAAAGGAAATTGACCAATGTGTTGTCAAGTTTTATCTTATCCATCTCTGGGGTTATAAGCTTCTTATGTTGTCACTATCTCCCTCTCTTACCCTTCTCTACCTCTCTCACTCCTCTCCCTCTCTTTCTCTCAAACGATCCATTCCATCTCTCCCCTCTCCTTCACTTTATCTCCATCTCTCCCTTGTGACTCCCCTTGTCTTGCCACCTCTATCAATCTATGTCTTTATAATTATTTCTTCTCATATATATATCTAGAGTTAATATATATCATGACATATTGGAACCTACGATTGGGTTAATTCCGCCTCGTCGGCAAGGTTAAAATGGTTAATCTTTGATAGAAAAAATGTAAATCAAATATTTCATCAAAAAGAAGGAACCATACCCTATATTCTTCCAGGCTATGCCTATCAGTCACTTGGCCTCTTCTTGCTCTCAAGTGAATGTAGTCTTGCTTTACTAGTGCAGAAGAAGGTTTTGCATTATCAACTATTTTTTTGGGACAACTTTTAGTTGTTTCAACATTGCTACATTCTATTTCAAGCTTATCCTTTAAACCATCTTAGTCTTTTGTACTTTCTTCAACTTTGTAGTGCTTTCCATTCCTCTCAATCACATATGTTTCCTTGGTCTGTTAAGGGACAAGGTTGACAACATTACGATGTTTTTGCAATAAACTAGGGTATTTCTAGGACATAGTGATCAGGTGGAGCAAGAGTATAAGAGCCAAATTTATCATGATTGTGGGACACTCGAACTTAAGATTTTCTAGAGTAGTCATGAGGTGCAGTCTGGTTATTAAGACTTCATCAGATGGCCATTCTCTAGACTTAAATTGTGTGACAACATTGTGGCTGAGTTTGAAACTGGAGATTGAACATACATTTGGTTTGATTGCAATAGACATTTTCATCATTAATAAATGTAAAGCAATGGCTAACAAATACTATAAATTAATAAATAAAGAAGACATGGCAATAAGCAACATTAATACTTACAAAATTGTTACATTAAACCCCTAACCCCTAGCCCCTAACCCCTAACACCTTAAACCCTAAACCATTAAACCCTTAACCCTAACCCCTTAAACCCTAAACCTATAAACCCTTAACTTTCCATTTCATTGTTTTCTATTAGGCTTTCCATTTCATTCTTAAATTGTTGCACAATTTCCATTAACACACCATTCGTATCATAGGATTCATTCCCCAGTTAGATCTACAATAATGGATGCACCACTTCCTTTCCTCATAATGCTTTCTTTGTGAATGATACAATAAAATTTATTATTTGTCATTCTACAGAGTCTATCATCTATTTATACTATATTATTTCCTTTCCATTTATAATACACATTTAAAAAGGTTTGGGATGCTAATTCACTCTCTGACTGACTTTCAACATATGTCAACAATGTTTTGATATTATATTAATTAATTAGGGTTCCTCCCTAGGTTCAACCTTAGCTATAAAACATTTCACATGCCCATATTGAAGAATACATAACTTAGGTGTCATTGTCTTCCATCTAGTGGCTCATGACCTAGAGATTGCATAAGGATCTATGGTGCTCATCACTTGGCGATTTCAGATTAGCGATGTAGGGAGGTTGGAGTAAGTTAGAGGGTAGCTACCCCTCCTCTCCCCAACCTTGTTCCAGGCTAATTTTCCTTTGTCACTAATTTGTAATACCATTGTGAAATTGATTATGGTTTTTAGTCACAGGAATGGATTGAAGCTCTTGATAGTCACGACCTCTCGGGCTTCAAGATGGGATTCATTATTTTTGTTTTGGGGATAAGATTTTATAGAATTATCACTCAACTTCAATGGTGAGGATTCAAATACTCGTCCTTTACCCATTTATCTATACATATATATATTTTCCATATAAATAAAAGGCTATTTACATTTGTTAATTTTTGTAGGGGTCTTTGGCATCATTCCATCATAATCCCTCAAGATTAGGATTGATCCCTTCCAGAGGTGAGCTATTACACTATTTTATTAACCCCCTTTCATGTTATAAACTAAATTTCCTTATTCTAGTTGGCTTAGTAGAAAATTAGGATTTTATTTTCTTGTTTCTTTTCGTTATGGTGTCTTGGAGCTTGTTCGACCAATAATAAACTTGTTCAGGTAAATGTTTCTAATTCTCTCTATGGAAATTACTCCCCTATAAGTTCCAACTGATCTCTCTTAAGTCCTATCTCTTATCCTTCTTCTCTCTCCCTTTCTCACCTTATACCTCCCTCTCTCTTCCCCAATCTCCCTCTCTTTCTCTCTCTCTCTCTCTACCCTCCAATACTCTCACTATATCCTTGTTACATTAAGACGCAAAGAATAAGCAACTAATGTACACAAACAGAGACCAATGAAACTATCATCTTAACCCCTAACCGCTTAAACACTAATTCTCAAACCCTAACCCATTTAACCCCCTAAACCTCTAAACCCCTAACCCATTTAACCCCTAAACCATAAACCTCTAAACCCTTAAACCCTAACCCATTTAACCCCCTAAACCCATATTAAACCCCTAACCCATTTAACCCCCTAAACCTATAAACTCTATTCGTTTGACGACGCCCGTATCAGTTTTTCTAAGTTCTGACCACCTGGATGCCTTGTGCACATTCGAGTGGCCCGTTTACTGTTTTCTCCCTTGTGTCATTGTTCATTTGGGTGCGTTGTGTTGCGTCATGTGAGGACACTTGACTGGACGTGTACAAGTCAAACCGTTTCATTAGAGGGCACCCGTATCAGTTTTGCTAAGTTGTGACCGCCCGGGTGCCTTGTGCATGTTCGAGTGGCCCGTTTTCCATTTGCTCCCTTGTGGCATCATTTGGTCGGGCATGCTGTGTGAGGTCGCTTGACCGGGCGCGTTTGGGTTGGGCCATTTCGTTCGAGGGCTCCCGTATCAATTTTTCTAAGTTGTGACCACCCGGGTGCCTTGTGCATGTTCAGGCAGCCTGTTTTCTATTTTCTCCCTTGTGGCATCGTTCGGTCATGCACACTGTGTCGCACCATGTGACGTCACTTGACTGGGCGCATTCGGGTCGATCTGTTTTGTTCAAGGGCACCCGTATCAGTTTTTCTAAGCTGTGACTGCCCGAGTGCCTTGTGCATGTTCGAGCAGCCCGTTTTCCATTTTCTCCCTTGTGGCATCGTTCGGTCAGGCGCACCGTGTGAGGTTTCCCTACCGGGCACGTTTGGGTTAGGCCATTTAGTTCGAGGGCATCCGTATCAGTTTTACTAAGTTGTGACTGCCTGGGTGTCTTGTGCACGTTTGGGTGGCCCATTTGCCGTTTTCTCCCTCGTGGCATTGTAATTCATTGGGCACGCCGTCATGTCACGCCATGTGAGGTCACCTGACCGGGTGCGTTCGGGTCAGGTCGTTTCATTCAAGGGCACCCGTATCAGTTTTTCTAAGTTGTGACTGCCCAGGTGCCATCTTGTGCACATTCAGGAGGCACGTTTTCCAATTGCTCCCTTGTGGCATCGTTCAGTCGGGCGCACCGTGTCGCGCCGTGTGAGGGCGCTTGACCAAGCACGTTCGGGTCGAGCCGATTTGTTCGAGGGTGCCCGTATAAGTTTTTCTAATTTGTGACTGGGTGCCTTGTGCGCATTCGGGTGGCCCATTTGCTATATGCTCCCTTGTGGCATCGTTCGTTCGCGCATGTCGTGTCGCACCGTGTGAGGTCGCTTGACCGGGCGCGTTTGGGTTGGGCCGTCTTTGCTCAGTGGCTCCAACAGCGAGTGCAAATCGTCCTTCAAGAGTTGCAGAGCGGCGCCAATGGCTTCCTCATCTAGCTTTCTCGTCTTACCATCGCCCTTTATCCTCCATGATTTTTTCTCCAGTTTGAGAAGAGGGGGGTTCATACTAGCTTCAATCCCCCAAATTGACTCATGCCAAGTCTTTTAAAGATTGAATGATTAAAAAAGCTTCCCTATTAGACATGTAGTTTGGTTAGTCACATATAGGAGGATAATTTAAATTTTAAACCACATTTTGATTTCTAGATTCCAAAGCTTAGGTATAAGCCTGAACTGTAGCAAGGGTTAATGTCATTGTTCATGGGGTACATAGCCTGTGACATACAAGCTGCCATAATTTCCATTATGTGAACTGTAAAACAAGCCAATTTTGGAATCATATCAGTCTTTAAATCCCAATAATTTTAGTGTAACTACCAAACAGGCTTGTAGCTCTGTTACCAATATGGATGCCCCTCTTTTGGAGTGTATGGAGCAGAATCAATTTGAATTTTGTCCTTGAATTTTAAGGTGTGTAACTAGGCTCCTCATAGAACAAAATCAAAGGAATTGGCATTACTAAGTACTGTGCGTAGAATCCATATAATGGCCCTATTAAGTGATCCCTGTCTGTCATTGCAATTTCCCAACCTAATTTGGAGTCTTGAAACATGATAAAAAACTAAAATAGTATTGATAATTACAATGGAAGCTACCAAATCTGAATTACTATTTTCATTCAATTACAGGTAAAGATCCAAGGAAAAAATAATACATAAATTATAAAGAAAAAATATATATAAAAAAAGAGTTTAAAACTCCAAATATTTAAAATACAACATAATTTAATAGTGTAGAGTTTAAAACTCCTTTTAATAGAGCATGATGATTTAATAGGGTAGAAGGATTACTATATGCAAAAATCAGTCCATTATTTACTCATATAATTTTAATTTCTCTTCAAAAATATATGTTTTATTTTTTTTTATTGTAAATATTTTTAAACAATCAAAATAAACAAACATTTAATTATTTATAAAATATTTTAGTTATTTAAAAATTATTATAATTATTAAAAATATATATATTTTTAAATTAATTTGAGTGGCATTTAAAAAACACACGTGTTTCATTTCAAAATGTCAAAAATTTTCAAATATCAAAATTTTTAATTTCCCTCGTTCATTTCCCTCTAGTTGCATGGTTTGTCCAGGGAAGGAGGGAGGATGCGGCCATACTGTCGCCAATTTTGAGGAAGGATGCAGCCATACTATTGCAGGTTTGGAGGAAGGATGCGAGAGATTTGTGTCCCAAGTTGTGCTCATGGATCTGGCACCATGGACAGTGTGAGGATCTCTGCATTGCTGTCAACTCCTCAACTCCAAAAATAGGTACTATTATTCTTCAATACAACAAGAATTTTGGTTGGCATTTTAGCTTTTTTTTCAGGATCTTGTCTCATGGGTCTACTTGTAATTTGTTCTATTGGGACTGCAACCCATTACCAACCTGATCTGATGAAACAAATTCACAATGGCCTCTGTGGGAGCTTATAAGCTTGAGCAGACCTTACCACAGAAGCTACACTGCTATCACTCGTTGGAGGCGTTACACTGGCTAAGCTTCACTTTGCTTCATTGCCTTTTCCCCCTTGTTGGAACCCTACTATATGGCACATTTTATTGTCTACACGAATAATATTATTTGTGTGTGCGCGCAGGAACTAATCTACCTAAATTAGGGTTTTGGGTTTTGATCCCTAGCAGGAACTTGTATTACCTGCACTCTTTGATCATTGTTCTGTTACATAAGTTAAGTGTCCAACTACTGGGAGCAATGGCTTACTGTGCACCTCAACAGCTATCACAATGTCTTCCAAAAATTGTTCCTAAAATGATTGAGGTTTGGATCAATGAAGAAATATTGAAGTAAACTTTGAGATTGCTTAGGGTTCTAAACTATCACAATCTTTGCTTTACCTAATTATCTTATTCTTTTGGTTTAGTAATCTAATTCTTTGTCATGGAAATTACAGGTTTTAACAGACACACACCCAAAGGTTCAATCCGCTGCTCAGATGGATTTACAGTAGGTAACATGCCTTGTTTTCGAGTGTTAATTCCAATCGTCTCTATTTTGTTCAATATTTATTGCTTATTATTCTATTCAAATAATTGTTATTTGACTGGTGCTAACTGCATCAATAGGTTGGCAGTGTAATCAAGAACCCTGAAATATCTGCACTAGTTTCAACATTACTCTTGAGTATCTCAGATCCCAATGAATACACAAAGCATTCCCTTGACATTCTTCTGCAGGTATTTTTTAAAGTTTCGTGTCAGGCCTTTTATACCATTTTTTGCGAGATTTGATGTTGTTTATTTATTACCAACATCTTGTATTCCTTTATCTCTTACCATCATTGCAGACAATTTTTGTCAATACTAATGATGCTCCATCACTAGCATTGTTGGTGCTTATAGTCCACCGCGGTCTTAGGGAAAGAAGTGCATATACTAAAAAGAAAGCAGCCCAGATTTTTGGAAACATGTGTTCTTTGGTAACAAAGCCAAGGGATATGCTACCATATATAAGCTTGATGCTTCCTGAAGTGAAGAAGGTATTGGCAGAATCTTTTTCCCTGTATGTGTCTCTGCCTCCTGCCTACATCCTGACCTCTGAAAACAACCCAGAAGACTTTGAATGATTTTGTGTAGGCCGAGAAATGTTTGAAAGGCTTGCTTGTAGTGTTAATATTTTAATTTTTCCTAGGCTCTATGGCAGAAAGAATGTATTTGCTTTAGTAGTACAAACTTCTAGAATCTTAAGTGACTGCTTGAACACCAATAGTTGTCATTATAATTTTTCCCTTTGAATGAGAATACAAATTGTTAGCCTGAAAGGAGATTGGATTCCAACCACTTCTGTATTTTAGAAGCTTATATAAAAAAATTTTAATACAAATATATTGCAAGATTTTTCCTTTACTAATATTGGAACTATGGCATCTAGATAACAGGTTGAGCAAGCACATTTGATAAAAATGAATTTTGTTATTCCAACTCCTTCAAAAAGCAATACCCTTGGGAAATGGAATAAACATGTTAGGGTGTTCTCATCAATTCCAAGCCATCACAACTTATTACATTTTGATATAACATTCTAGTGATTATTGGGTTACCATTGTACAAGACGAGCATTCTTGCTTTCTATGTTGCATTGTGTGGGTTCTATTTTGAGATGTGTGGCTTGCGCTGTTGTTTGCCATAAAATTGCATTTTCCTGATAGTTCTATGTGAGATGGCCTATCAACGTGCCTTTATTTCTCATCTTGTAGGTCCAAGCTAGGCATTGAGTCCAGTTTTTCTTCCTTTATTTCTCATCTATTCATTTTTACTACTATTTATATGTACCAAAAGTGCCATTGCCAATGAAGGTAGGTGTTACTGATAATTTTAGGCGCAATTTCTTTAAATTTCTCAAGTTTTTTCCCTGAAAGTTGAACTCTTGAGCATGCATTTCATCCTTGCCTTAGCTCTGTCTGGCAGAGCAGACTAAAAATGTAATGGAAAACATGTTTGTTCAAGTCAAGCCTGGCCATATAGAACTACCACCTTTATGGACTCTGCAAGAGGATTGCCTTTTTTTTTGTTGCAATTAAAGTTGCATTTTGTTCATCAGGCAATACAAACTCTTATCAAATTGCAAGGTGTAATTCCAATCTAACTAAGATGGGGCAGAAAACATGCCATGAACATCCAATTCAAAAGTGCTTTTTAGGGTTAAGGTAGCTTACAGTTCTTGTTTTTGACATTAGTTTTTGAAATATCAATTTGATAAACTGTTTTAACCCAATTTTCTCTTGATTTTATGGAAATTGGGTGTTTGGATCTAGAAAATTTAATATCTATTATTTTGGCTTCTCTTAGTATGAATACAACTTTAATATGTAAAACCCATTATAGTAAGTAATCAAGTGTTCACTGGAGAAGCAATACCTAGTTTCAATACTCATGCTCTCCTCCTTAGTATGGTAGTTCACTCAAGTCCTCCACCTCCTGCATACATCCTGACCTCTGAAAACAACCCAAAAGACTTTGAATGATTTTGTGTAGGCCGAGAAATGTTTGAAAGGCTTGCTTTTAGTGTTAATATTTTAATTTTTCCTAGGCTCTATGGTAGAAATAATGTATTTTCTTTAGTAGTACAAACTTCTAGAATCTTAAGTGACTCCTTGAACACCAAAATTTGTCATTATATTTTTTCCCTTCGAATGAGAATACAAATTGTTAGCCTTAAAGGGGATTGGATTCCAACCACTTCTGTATTTTAGAAGCTCATATACATTTTTTTTAATACAGATATATTGCAGGATTTTTCCTTTACTAATATTGGAACTATGGCATCTGGATAAAAGGTTGAGCAAGCACATTTCTATAAAAACGAATTTTGTTAGTCCAACTCCCTAAAAAATAAATACCTTTGGGAAATGGAATAAACGTGTTAAGGTGTTCTGATTCACACCTCTTGGAAACTGTCTTGTATCATAACTTGGAAAGTGCGAGGTCATGGCACTTGGTTCCAATAAGGTTACACAGGGAAAATTGCAAACTCTAGGAGCTCAAGCAATATTGTGTTGCCTTTTGCTTCTTTAAATCTAAACCCACGTATTCAGTGTTTATGATTTCCATTGCACTAATTTAGTTTATTCAAGGAAAATCTCTTTGGAAATTTTCACTGTACATCTATTCCAGTACCCAAAGAATGGACATTTTATTACCAATTTCTTCCAGTATCCAAAGAATGGAAATTTTATTACCAATTGTTTCTTGTATATGCACAACTTGAGTGGGCCTATTATTATTAATGTGTTTCCTCCTTGGAGGCCTCAGGTCTGCACATGTTTGAATGATTAATATAGGTCTGTTGTGATATGAGGCTTGAAATTTGGGCACACCCCATGGAGTGGAACCATTGTATGTGAGTGTCTAGATATCTTAGCCCTTGCCAAGTCACAAGTTCCTGCTAGTACTGGCTTGTAGGTTGTTGGTACTAGATACACAATTTTTTGTTATTATAATGTTTCTTTTATAGGTATAGCTTGCAATGTTTTTTTTATTGGGTGGTTTTAGTGTATCATTGTTGCCTCTTGCTATCAAAATTGTTGGAACTAGATACACAATTTTTTGTTATTATAATTTTTCTTTTATAGGTACATGTTGCAATGTTTTTTTTTATTAGGTGGTTTTAGTGTATCATCGTTGACTCTTTCTGTCAAAACTGTATCATGTATTTTCATCATACTCTATGGCATTTAAGTTATCCATCCCTCCATTCCATATTCCTATCTTTATTTTATTATTTTTAACATCTTTCCCATTTTTCTCATCAATGCCAAGCCATCACAAATCATTACATATCAATATAACATTCTAGTGATTATTCGGTTACCCTTGTACAAGACGAACATTATTGCTTGCTATGTTCCATTATGTGGGTTCTGTTTTGAGATGTGTGGCTGGCGCTGCTATTTGCCATAAATTGCATTGCCCTGACAAGTCTATGTGAGATGGCCTGTCAACATGCCTTTATTTCTCATCTTGCAGGTCTAAGCCAAGAATTGAGTCCAGTTTTTCTTCCTTTATTTCTCATCTATTCATTTTTACTACTGTTTATATGTACCAAAAATTCCATTGCCAATGAAGGTAGGTGTTACTGAGAATTTTAGGTGCAATTTCTTTAAATTTCTCAAATTTTCCCTGAAAGTTGAACTCTTGAGCATGCATTTCATCCTTTCCCCAGCTCTGTCTGGCAAAGCAGAATAAAAATGTAATGGCAGACATGTTTGTTCAAGTGAAGCCTAGCCATATAGAACTACCACCTTTATGGACTCTGCAAGAGGATTGCCTTTTTTTTGTTGCAATTAAAGTTTCATTTTGTTCATCGGGAAATACAAACTCTTATCAAATTGCAAGGTGTAATTCCAATATAACTAAGATCAGTAACTCCACTACTACTAGGACTGGATCAGATCAAGGTACCTATATATGAGAGCTCTGCCTCCTGCATATATCCAAACAAACAATAAAGCTGTCTTTAGCCAATGTAATCTCTGAACAATGGATGTTTTCATGATGTTTGGACTTATAAACTAAACCATAAAAAATGATAACCCAACAATTTACAGCCCTAAACCCTGTAAGATTTAGGATTGCAAACACCATTTTCATTGTTGAACAAATAAGAGAATCTAAAATGAGGCCTGCAAAAAGGGTCGAAGCTACTAACCCGATTGAAGAAGCTATAGTTGCTATTGCTCTATACATCCATTTTCATTGTTGAACATTTGGCAGAATTAAATTGGGTGTGAAAATAAATATACCTATAGCCTAAAGGCATTGTTTGGTAAGTATTTTTATGATTTGGAATGAATGTGTTGTCCCGTAAACCCTGTTGTGATTTTTCCTGAAGGCGTTGGCTCATAATCTCTATTATGGTTGTATATTGGCTTGAAGATGTAAGATCTGGTATAGTTTTCCGAGCTCTATTATGAATTGGATCATAATTTCTATTATGATTTGGGTCAAAGGCGTTGGCTTTAATATGCTTGTGCATTGTATCAAAGGCTTTGAATCGGAAGCTCTGGTCATGTACTAGCCTGAACTCGTTTGCCTATAAGCTCGGGTCATGTATTGTCCTGAAGGCGTTGGCTCTATTATGGTGGTGTATTGTCTTGAATTCATTGGATTAAGCTGAAGTCATTGGATTAATCCCCACTCACATTACCAACTAACCACACTCACAAGACATAGGTCGATAATAGAAGCAAATGTAACACCAGCTTCAATAACGATATTTCGAACACATAGATACTCAATCGATACATATAAAATATACGGTAGTTTCTCAAATTCGTGTTTGAAGAAGTTTTTCAGATCGACACCATCCCACAATACTAGCTGCTGCACGGGTCATTATATTTACCGTAGGTTTTTACCTACTGTGATTTTTTTTTTAAATTTTTGTAATGTGTCGTCGAAAGACCGACGTTGAAAGAGCAACATTATTTTTTTTTAATATTTTGACATTTTCGTCGGAAGATCGACGCCTCTATTGTCGGAAGAGCAACATTATTTCTTTTAATATTTTGATATTTTCGTCAGAAGACCAACGCCTCGATCATCGGAAGAGCGATGTTATTTTTTTTAATATTTTTACTTTTTCGTCGGAAGATCGATGCCTCGATCATCGGAAGAGTGAAATTTTTTTTAAATATTTTTAACTTTTTCGTCAGTAAAGAAATGTTACATAAGCGTCAGATGCACGACGTTCGAAACGTCGGATGATATTTCATTAGAATTGTAGTTTGTAAAACATCGGAATTAAACGTAGGAAGCCATAACGTCAGAATTGCAACGTTTTTTTGAAAACATGAAAAGTGTCAAAAGACCGACAGTTGGTGATCGTCGAAAGACTAACAGTTTTGGTTCGTCGGAAGACTGACACTTATAAAACGTCAGAATAGCGACACTTTGCAAAACGTCAGAAAAAGTGTCGGTATTGAGACACTTTGGCAAAGCGTCATAATTGTGATGTAATGGCTAACCAAGTTTTTTCCGGCCTCAAACTGTCACTCTTGTGACGACTATGTGTTGGAATAGCGACGAAGTGGTCGTCGGAAATTGGGCCAAATTTTCTAGTGTGTGGCTATCCTTCTTGGTTTCCTGTCAAAAGAGAGTGAGAATTCACACCATACAATAGCTCTTTGTATACCGGACCATAGTTTGAAGCTTCTTGTCCTGATACTAGAAATATTTGTGGCCTTTCATCTATCACTCAATATGATTTCATCAGAAACCCATGTTGTTGTTGCAGATGTTATTGAGTCTTGTAAGGATCCTATTTGAGACATCAACATATATGGTTATTGTAACTTTGTATAAAATCTCTATTTCACTGAACTTCTTCCCACTGCGATCCCAACTTGTATGCCACTCGCATCTCCTTGCGTTCCAAAAATTAATTTTCACATAAATGACTGTGTGAACCTCCAGGGAAAGGCCAAATGAAATCCGTAGCTATTTTGACCCAGCATTTTAAAACGCTTTTTTTAACCAAATGGAAATGAATCACAAAAAACTAAAACATGGAATTTTCTCAGAACAGGGTGAATTATGTTCTGTGTGAGAAATTTTCTCAAATTCGTAACTGTTTGAGAGATTTTCAGGGATATTTGGAGCCTTATTTGCGATATTGTGTGAGAAAAAAATTGCAATTAAATGCACAGACAAAAATTGTGGCCATTATCCAATTTCCCTTATCCACGGGAGGAAGATCTGCCATTATTTCATCCCCCTGATCTACAGGAGGCATGGATTTTTTTTCATGCCTGACGAAATCATTGTCATCGGAATGAATGGGATATCATTGGGTTTAACATATTTGGCATGTCTTTGAATTAGGGTGTACACCTGAAGGAGAAATAAATTTGATGTATTTTTAAACATCTAAGTCACATTGCAGAAGTGTGATCATCGTTACATCTCACATTCCTAGTCAAATATTTTTCCTTGGGTTTGAAACATGTCATACTAACACCTTCGTACCCTATCCATATGGTATTGTTGTTGAAGATCCTAAACAGATTCTAAACTATCTGAACATGATTGGATGCTAAGGAATCGATCAAAATTACAGGTGTACATGGTTGCCTGGGTTCCTTGTGCTTGAAAAGCCATTTGAAGAAGAGAAAGCACTCTCTCTCTCAAAACACCCACATTTATTATCTATATCTGAAAACCAAGCAAGAAGTCTACACACAACTCAGTCATGGACATGTGTTTTCATTTACCAAGTTTTAATATGGATTTAAGACTACATTTTAAAAGTCTGCAATTTGTTTGTCAATTTTTTTTAACGAAAAATAACTTTCATAATTGTACAAATAGTTCTATACACGATCATAATATTTCTTTGAGTCTTGCAGAAAGAGCGGTGAAAAAAACTATGGCGTCAACATCTGAAGGTAGGTAATAAAGTTTTGTTCTCCATTGTTATAATCTAGTTCAAATATATATATATATATATATATATATATATATATATATATATATATATATATATATATATATATTTAATTTTTTTTTTCCTTTTTAATAAATTTGTTTATTTCATCAATAAAACAAGTAGGAATTTTCCCTTTTTTGGGGGGAAGGTGCTGATTAAATTGAATAATAGACTTGATTATTTGCATGGCTGTGTATACCTAAGTGTCCACGCAAGATTTTTTTAGATGCAGAAAATGTGAAATTCTGCAAATGAAAAACAATTCTGTAGTTGGAAAACAATTATGCAGCTCTGTATTTAATTCAATGGTGTATTTTGTGACAATGCATTCTAATCAAATTCATTATTAGCATGCCATCTCATTTTCCTACTTCATCTTTCACATCAGCTTCATGTTCCCATGCCTGACTCACACATGACAAGTTTCACTATTTCGCAAAAATTTCAAAGCATAACTTTCTCATATGACATCAGTTTTCGATAATTAAAATGTCGCTGGAAAGATATAGACAACAGTTACACAATGAGAAAGCTTTTATTAGAATTTGAAATAGTGAAAGAATGAAGAAATCACTTACAAGACATGACAGGTAACCTAAGGCACTAGTTTTGAAAAATGTAAAAATTCATTTGATTTTATTTCTCAAATTTGTTTTGTTTGTACCAATTCTCAGTTTTTTGTGTAAATGTCATAAAAAAAGGGATTTGTCACCTTTATATTTTGAAAATATTACATTTCATTGCAGAAAAAGTACTAAGTTTTTGCAGGTTCCATGAAAACAAACAGATGATCATAAGAAAATAGCGTCTCTCAAAGACCACATTTCTTAAGAACATGATTAGGGAAACATAAAAGATGAAATATCCAAAGAATATAAGCCAATTATTTTTTATAAAGAACGATAAATGAGATCCATCATGCCATTTCAAAACCTCTCAGTTACTAGTCTTACCATTGAATTATTACTTATTCATTCAATAAAATCTTCATCTCATTTTCCTTCGCACCCATTTTCCTGCCTCGCTTTCACTAACCCACAACCCATAAATAAAAACATTAATATCCCCTACAAATATGACTCATTTCATTTCCTTTTTATTTTTGGAAAATAAACCTTGATCCACTGCAAAATTTTTCTTTAATGACAAGTTCGCTTATTGAAAACCATGGGAATACATCAATGTCCCTTGATAATTGGATCTTGCAAGTGGCTTGACATCAACTCATCTATTCGCACTTTGCAAGATGTACTTAGATACCTTGGCACTCATTGACATTAATGGTGATTTTTCCTCGAATTGGTTAACGACATCCATTAATGGCCAGTAATCCAATGACTTCTCTTCATGCTCGAAACCAACAAATTTATTTGCATGAATATAATTTTACCATCGGGTTTTGTAACGATTGAAGACTACATCATTTCAACAGTTTGTAGTAGGAATCAGATTGTAATAGCAACAATCAATATCTAAATCTTGTCATCTACACAAAGAGAACAAAGAAGTAGACAAAATTCCTTTGTTTATATACTTCATGATCCAACATCAGTAGACACACTCTTCAGTAAACACAACTCATCCACATTGAACGTAAGTGAAGGTATGTTGTTTTCTAATTTTTAGTCATGCAATTCCTTAAAATACTAAAATTGTAATTTTGGAAAATTACTCACGACCTCTATACTCCCTTTCTCATATTTTCATAAACTAACAAACACCTTTATTTGGGGGAAGGGACACCAATTCATATTCACATGTCATACATCATAACACATTTTTATTTCATTCCAACTCGCATATTCTTCCGAATCAACTATTGTTGCAGTATGATTCCAAAAGATTATATTCTTTGCAAATTACCAATTCATTGATAGTTATTATAGGACTCGAAAAGAAAACTCTCATTTTTCTCATGTACTTGGATGCAACAAAAATAAAAGTATTGTTACACAAGAAGCATCGCTAAAAAAATTTGGTTGTCACACAAGAACCAACCATCAAAAATATATGTTGCAATCAAATGTATTACACTTTTCAAAACAGAATATGATGATGCAAAGTTTGAATAAAATCAATACAATTCAAAATCTCATAAAGAAGAAAATCATTTCAAGAAGATAGACTTATGGACAAATGAATCAATGCAATAGTTGCATGAGGACATGAAACAACTTGAATTGGGGGGTATTTTGAGTCTCAAAGTTCTCTTCCATCTTCATCCATATTTTCATTATTTCATAACCATTTAGCCCTCATTTGATGACTATACAGCCTAAAACCCTACATTAAGTAATATTTTTCATGATCACATGGGTTAGAATAATAATTTTCCAAAGTTATTTATTTTATTTATTTTTAAGTGAATTTATGATTAAAAACTAGGAAATTAACAAGGTTTCATATGTGTGTGTGTGTGTGTGTGTGTTTTGTGAGATGTGTAGGCTTATTTAGAGATTCTGAAACGGTCTTACGTGGCCTCCCAAGCACAAATTCGAATTTAAACTCAAGAGGTGGACCATATTCCAAGGAGAAAGATCATGGAGGTCTTGATGTGTCATGGAATTTGTATCTAGTATTTATGGATAAGTTGAGACAAGTATGGATCTAGTAGATATTTAAGGGATTTACATTTATTGGGAATATATGATCCCTAATTCATGTATAAATATGAGGAGCATCTTTCAAAGGAAGCTAACAAGTTTTCAATTATTCCTTAGTATCAGATTAATGATTGTTCATTCATCATGAGTAATATCATTTTCTCTAAATCATGAGTTATAAGTGTTGTTTGATTCTTAGGATGCGACATTTGTTCATGTGTGCTCATTGAGGAATGGATAGATCCCCATCAGCCACAATTCGCATACATCTGTAACATAGTTTGATTTCTGTTATTTACTTTCATGCAAGCATGATTTACTTTCTATAAGTGTGATCTACTTTCTACAAGTGTGATTTCATTTCCTAGATTCAATTTGATTGTCATTAAACTTCTTGCTTACCAACTATCTTAGTTTGCTTACTTGAAAATTAAATCACTAGTTTTTATTTACTTCTTTCTAGATTAGTTTACTTCTCTCTATATTAGTTTACTTCTTTCTAAATTATCATATTTTTCTTATAATATATTTACACTTTAGTTATCATTAAATTTCTTGCTTACTAGTTCTCATAGTTTGCATGCTTGATAACTAAATCAGTAGTTGTTCTAATTTTACCCACTTTCTAGATTAATATAGTTTTGTTCTTATAGTTGTAAGGCCATGGAATTCATTCATTCCACCCTTAGAATCTAACTTCCACTCTTATAATTTAATTCAATTTTATTGCATGTGATTTATTTTGTTGTTTTCTTTAGTTACACTTGTAATATGCATTTATTTTCTTTCTTTCCATCCTAAACAAACTTTCTACAACAGTTTCATCTAAGGTTCCATATATTTTGGTTTTCTTCTATGTTTACAAAACCCCCGGGTTGACATATTTAAATGACAAGGGATTTGACTTACTATTAAATCTCTCTACAACAAGGGAGGATGTTTCAAATAAACTCGGTGAATGATGGTGATTCTAAATAATTACACTAAATTGGAAAACATTTATGGGAAAACCAGGAATAAAAAAATGAGAATGAAATTTATGTGTACTTTGATTGGAGAAATATATCAAATGTTGTAATAAAGAAATACCTTCAGTGTGATACCACATGGTACAATATCAATTGTGAAAATAATGTCTACAAGAGTCATCAAAGAAAGTGCACGCCAATGCCCACTTTCGTCCTATAAATAATAATAACATCATTGCATTCAAGATGAAAAAAAAATAAACACCGGAATATAGAAGCGGGCCAAGAGAGAGTTGAAAATATGACCAGACAACAAGGAACTAAGAAGTGTAAAGCATTCGACCTGACGTTATCTGTTATAATTCAATTCCTTTGAAAACAAAATCATTATAAATATTGGTAATGTTCGAGTGATCCAGGAAAGAAAGTATTGGTGATCATGGCATTGTGTTTTGGAGCAATTGCAGCCACAGTGTGGCCCTTTTGTATTTCGGGAAATATAACAAACTTATTTTACAAAACAAAATAGAATTACTACCACCTTTTTTCTCTGTTAATCTAGAAGATTGTTACAATCATCTCATATATTTTACTTCAAAGATAAGGGATATATGGCTCTTTTGTAAATTTTATTCAAGTATTATGTCAGTCCAATTTATGATGTTTACAATAAATGACAGAGACAATGCTTTTAAAACAATACTTGAATAAAGCAAAGCATATGATAGCCTCTACATCATACCCTTTGTTTTCAATCCTTAGTTTTTTCATGAAAGTAAGTTTTTTGGCATCACTATTAATTTCAAATAGATTAGTAAGGGCCTTCCACGTTTCAAATTGTGTATCCTTTCCTTTCAAATTTGGAACAATATGGTCTCTAACTTCTTCTACGATCATCCTCCTAGCTTTGGAAATATCCTTCTTCCATTGAGTTACCAGTTTTGCATTTGAAGTAGCAGGTTTATGAATATCAATATCGATGTATTCCAAAACCCCAATATCATATAACACAACCTCCATTCTATCCTTCCATGAAAAAAATTTCACAGTCCCTTCCAATGCATGATCTGTCCTCAAGCCATAGGATGACATGATTCCTGCACTTGTAGAATTCCTATAACAATTTATCTTCTCTCCAATGTGCTTTGAATCTAATCAATGAAATTGGTTTATATCTTGTTTTCTACTCTCATACCATGTAGAAAATCATTGAACACTTGCAACTACTAATGAGATAAAATTGATCATAGAATACACAATATTTCTCTAGCCAAAAATTTTTGAAAAGAAAACAATCACTAGAAACACAAACACACATAGAATGAAAATTATATATATGGGGAACCCAACTGGGAAAAAACCATATTTATTGTATAGAATCAACTAAGAAATTTTATCTATTACATTTAATCTACTTCAATTTTGAAGCTCCCTACAATTCTGATCAATTCTCAAGACAAGACTCTCCCAACACTTAGCCAAATAAACCTGCAAGGAAGCTCCTATTCCCTTTCACAATTTAGTAGCTAAAAAAACATAAATCCTCTTATTTTCTTGTGCAATTCTGAAGACAAATTTCTCTTCTTGATCCTCAGGCCTCTCTTGATCTACCTTATTCTCAAGCTACATGCATAAAAACCTGTGTACAATGAATAAATAAATATGTGCCTTCATCTAGTCTCGGTAGGAAATTTGATTTGCATGACCTAGTAGGGCTAAATTGAGTAGATACAAATAGTTAACTAAGAGTTAGTTGAGTTAAAAAAATTCAAAATACTTAACTAAAATCAATAACTCAAGTCTATCACTAGATATCAGTTAACTGACAAACAATAGAGTTTAACTCTAGTAAATAGCTAAATTTTAGTTATGAGTTAGTACACAACTCACTGAAAGCCATCTAATTCAAATTAATAGACAATAACTTAGCGATAGGCCACATCACACATGTTGACTGATAGCTAACTCAAATATCTATTAGACTAAATTCGAATTATCATATTTGACTACGGATCAAGACAAGGAAGCCATTATTTGCTACAATTTCAACAATATATGCATGAAAATCTGTTAGCTCAATGAGCTTCAAATATTAAGTGAAATTTCTGACCAACATTAGTACAATGAACATGAATAGATCCAATAGAGGAGCGTTAATCAAGTTCATTCTCTCCAAAATAACAACCTCCCTCTCCAATGCTTGGATGGAGAAGCTAAGGTTAAAATTCTTCTCTTTGAGTAATTATACATCTTTTATAACAAAAGGAATGGTCGTTCATATCCCCATGCCTTTTGAACTTCCTAATGACTCTTAGACTTCTAATGTGACCGTTGGATTTTTTTATGACTTTCGGACTTCTTCATGTGACCCTTTTGTCCATACACGACTCTTGTACTTCCACATATTTACATTTACAATATTTTCCAAAATTACATCATAATTTGCACATCATTATGTGAAAAAAACATGACAAGTCAAAAACATTGATGACTTGAACTCATGGTGACTTATACATAAGGTTCTTTGATAAGTGACAATAGTACCACTATGACCTCAATACTTGTAACATATATTGCATTGTTGTTGCCATCTACCCTCCAAAGGGTCTTGAGAGATCTTGGAGTCTTCATAAGTCACTTTCATCATCAGGATCCATTATTCTTTCAATTGTCGCAACATGCTACCACTATCCTCAAGATGCTTCCTTGGGAAAGAATTCTTATCATATGTCCTCACGAATCCTTTCCATGCTTCATTGAACACTTGTAGTAGATCACGCATGGAAAGAAAACATTAGACCAAAAATATCCTATTATATCATACTTCATGCAATTTTTTTCTGTGTATCAACAATGCACCAAGAGGAGAGAGAAAATATTTTTGGGCACAGGCCGCAATTGCAAGAGGAAAGGAGGGGAATCACTCATCACTGATGTTTTTTTTTGTCCTCAAATAGAGGAGGAGAAAGTCTGATGGAGGGCGCAAGGCGCAACACCAAGGGACATGAAGCATTATTATTTAATAAGGGTTTGGTGTTCACCTGGAAAGAATCCAAAACATAATGAGGGCATAGGGCATAGGAAAAAGGCACAAGGGAAGGAATTACTTCCCATTGGAGGTGCACAATGCACTCAACTAGAAGGGAGAGGCTAATGTTGCCACATGGCATGATAAAAAGAAACAAGGAGGAGGGTTTGTGGAGTAGGAATGTGTTGTGCATTGGAGAGAATCCCCTTGGGAATAGTTCTTAGCAAAAACTGATGAGGGGTTCTCCACTAAGCCTTTTCAGTACATGTTTCACTCCTCATGGGTTAAAGGGCAGGCTTACAAAGTCAAAAACATTTCTAAGTATGGAAGGGTGAAACATTGAAAAACACACTATGTTTGGAGGAAAAACAAGCACAACACAACTGAACTCATCAATATAACTTATACAGGACCCAAAACTAGGAAGTATACATCGAAATGTGAATTTAAAAACACTCACCAAGTATAATATACAAAGTATGCACTGTTGTGACCAAAAAGTGTCGTTTTGTGACTAGAAAGTGTACTATGACCCTAAAGTGCACTATTTTTACTCTTGATGATGATATGAAACTCAGAAAGGAACATGGACACTTATCATATATGTATAAACATTAAATGACACTTGAAGACCAAAAGTGACACCTCACATGAAAAAAGGTAAACTCCAAAATTTGAATACATCATAATTTTGGAGGGTGTTGTAGTAGTGACAACAAGTTGACATACCTAATTGGATGGTCAATACTTCTAACACCAACCATAGTCAACATGGGTGCCATGGTGAACCATAAGGTTCACCATGGGCATCATGGTCTGGAATAATCATCTATAGGTAAAAATGGTCAACGATTCTCCACCATAGTCATAATGGTTAACCATCTTCAACAATGAAACATAATATTGAACCATGGAAAAATATGTTTATGTAAGGAAAATCATTTTCAAGCATAGTCAACTTCAGACAAAATTTTCAACCATGATCAAGAGGCGAACCATGGAAAATTCATCAACCATGGTCAAACATTTTCAAAATTTCACATACCTAATTTGGATGGTAAATTCATTCTAACACCAACCATAATCATGTGGGTGCTATGGTGAACCATGGTCCATGTGCATCATGGTCTATCAGAATCATCTATAGTTAAAATTTGATAAATAGTATTAAACCATATTCAGCCACATTATTAAATGTTCAACCATAGGCATGATGTTCAATAATATGTTGACTATTCATCACATTACAATTCCATTTATTGTTCAGCATATTGTAATGATAGATATTATTCATCACGTTGAAATGGAATTTATTGTTTGTCACATTGAATCGTGTCTATTTTTCATTACATTGCAACGACATTTGTTGATACTCACATCACGATGAAGTTTATTATTCATCACATGGTGACACCATTTTTTTTGTGACGTTTTACTTCATTTGATGTTCATCACAAATGTTACCGCAATGTGATGAATAAAAAATGATGTCACAATGTGACAAAAAACAATCATGGTCAACAATGTGTTGATTTTTAATCAAAATGAACACATTGTTGACATTTTTTCCAAATGAAAAATGGCATCAAAAACAAATGAATATATTTTTGGACATGATCATACAAATTAAGTATGTTAAATTTTGACAACTTTTGATCATGGTGATGGATTTTCCATAGTTGAGCATGGTTGGTGTCTTGATCATGGTTGACCACGTTGTCTGAAGTTAAGAATATTTGACAATGGTCGTCAATACATAACCATGTTTTCTTATGATTAGCTATGTTTTTCAGCTTTTGAACATGGTTGAAATCATTTGTTGTTCATCACAAATAACATTGCAATGTGTTCAACAACTGATGATGTTCCAATGTGAACAAAAACAAATCATGGCATAAGGAAATGAATAATAAACGTCATTGCAATGTCACAAGCAACAAATACCATTGCACTGTGACAAAACATAAATTTTGTTTCTATGTGATGAACAACAAATGTCATTGAAATGTGATGAATAATATATGCCATCATAATGTGACGAAGGATAAATGTTATTGCAATGTGAAGAACTATGGATAACAGGGAAATATGATGAACAATGTCACAATGTTATGAATACTAAACATCATCGCAATGTGTGGAATAACAAATGACATCACAATATGATGAAAAATAAATGTCCTCCTAATGTGATAAATAATAAACATCATGACAATGTGTCAAACAACATATAGTGTATGGGTTGTACTGTGGATTAACCATTATTTTTATACATTAACATAAAATTCATTTCGAAACATTTTCAAACATGGTCAACCATTGTCAATATGGTTACAAAATCACAATATTACAATGGCCAATCATGGTCACGATGGTCAAACATTGCGACATAGTTGACCATAGTCAATATCATCACATATTCAACCATAATCATCACATTCACCATAATCAACCATAGTTTGCATATCTAGCATAGAAAACAAGATCAATGATAATAAACGATAACCAACTTGGTCAAAATTAGTCAATCATATTCAACTATGCTTGAAATAACTCAAAAATGGTTAACCATGGTCACCATAGTCAACCTTACTTGACCATAGCCAACCATGCTCCTCATAGAACATTTTAGGGGAGAAATTTCACCCATGGGAGAAATTAGGGGGTTATTTAGTTTGGTTGGGTGAATTTTTTACAAATACAGGTTTGAATATGCATTGACCAATATTTATTTAAAAAAAATAGTTGTAAACCATTAGCACATGGGAATTTGATGCGGAGTGTTTGAAAATGTATTTCTCCTTGCAAAATTCAAACAGAATTTTCCCAATTTCATATTTTTATGGTAATGGAAAGTATCATGATATAACTTACCCTATTTCTATGGGAATTTTCAATTATTTAGATTCGTTTCTTCTCATGGAATTTATTTTTACTCTATTTTATGTTTCTATTCACCCAAAATTGTTGGAATTTTTTTTTTCCAATAAAATATCAACTACATTCTCTCATTCGCCCTATTTTATGGTAATGGAAAGTATCAAGTTATATTTAACCCTAATTTTATGGGAATACCAATCATTTGGATTTGTTTCTCCTGGTGGAATATATTTTATTTTATTTTTCTATTAACCCAAAATTGTTGGATTTGTTTTTCCAGTAAAATGTATCTCACACTTCATGCAACATGGAATCATGGGTTTATAGGAATTGGGGGTTTATATTAAAGTGATTACATCACTATTTAAACAACCATTGCAATGGAGAGATCTATTTGTCAATTATTTTGTTTTTATTTGACATCTAGCAAACAAAGTTATTTGACTATCAGTGTTTTAATTTGGTAAGCATTCACCGACATTTTTTTTCTTTAAATTTTCAAATGAAGAAAGTATACCCCATAAAAGTATGAATATGATTATTAAAATTTTACGTTTTATTTAATTTTCTACCTAGATAAACTAATATATATATATATATATATAGTAGAGACTATCAATAAAGCTCTATATAAATTGTTGAGGATGTGTCATCTTTTTTTATTTTTATATGTCTAGATTGAAAAAAAAATTCATATACTAAATCATTTAACCCAATGAGAGAGCCAATATTATAAACCTAAAATATGATGGTTGTAAGATAGAGTTAATTGTATATGTCACTACATTCACCATCGAAGCCGTCAGAATTTCTCATGAATCAATAAAGTAATAGTTTAGCTAAGATTGTTGTGAGAGTTCACAAATTCCTTTAACATGGACACTCCAAGGCATTCAATAGGTTTGATCCACCATATATCATGAAATGGTGATTTTTCTCATTATTGTATCAATATTTCATTTCTAATTCAATTAGCTATAAATAATGGTAGTGAGGGTCATGGAGCTATATTCCAATGTAGATATAAAAACTAATAACTTGTAATGTCTTCATTTTAGTTACCATATAATTTTTTAAAAAGTTTCAAAATAGTTTGTTTCTACATGTTGAGATTCACATTAACTCATTCATGAAACTTTAAAGGTTTGAAATCACCTTCAAAAATAATAGTCTCTAAATTCCATTGATTTTACATCCACATTTATGTTTTTATTTAGTATAAAATTTCTATATGATCCATTAAAAGCTTATTCATGTTTAAGATATATACTATAAATCCTAGATCTTAAAAATCTATGCACAATAGGTTCCACACATTCGTTTTCTCCACTACTTATAAACATTATGTTTCTTACATGTTGTAGTTTTTTGGTAAAATTTTGTGTACAAAATTAAGAATATAATCAACAAACACACACACACACACACACACATAACCATTTTTTAAAACCGTTATGAGATATACTAAGTTTCTGCGTGGAATAAAAAAATATAACTACTTATATAAATGAAAGAGATATCAAGTCTATGTGTGGAATAAAAAAATATAATTATTTATATAGCTGATTTGTTATTGCAGACAAAGTGGAGATGATTCGTTCCATTCCTTCTATTTGTAAAGGCAGATTTACTATGTTTTCAAGTAGAATTTAGATCAATTCATTTAGAATTCAAGGACAAGTTTTCTCAACTACAATTATGTAAATATGTAAAATCACTCATATATATATATATATATATATATATATCTGTGTGTGTGTGTTGTAGTCTAGTGTTGGAATGCTTTTAAATGGATTTTGATGTAAAAATTTTAAATGGCCTTTGATGCAAAATTATAGTAACACCTAAGTCTTCCTTTTTTTTTAATCAACTCACTTGTTCGATCTCATTTCATTGCATTGTATTTGGAAAAAGAAAAAGAAAAAAACTATTTAGTGCTCATAGTAACAATATTAGTAATTTATTTTATTAATTTTGGTTTATTATTATTATTATTATTGTTATTATTATTATTATTTAGACTAATTTGAGCAAATAATCAAGTGTTTAACTAAATTTCTCATTTCAAAATAATAGTTTTATAAATTTGAAAACACCTAATAAGGTAAGTTTTCTTTTTAACTCAAATTTTTTAAAGTGATTTTCCATTTTTTTTTATTCTATGTCAAAATATGTTTCAATGTCATCTTCTAAATTAAATTTTCTAATTTTCTTTGTATTATGTCATGAGTTACAAAATATATTTTCATATATTTACTTAATTATTTTTGTAATTAAAAATACAAGTGATATAAAAATGAATTTCTTTGTGTAAGCTTGGTGAGACTACATCACCATCATGTCAAATAAATCACCTAGATGGAGTGGAGAATTGAACCGGTGACTTCACATCGAGGAATGTCTTAGAAAAGCGCTCAATCACTTTCTATCCAAGACCCTGTTGACGATATAAATATGAATTCAAAAAAATACTAATAATATAATTCATATTTTGATTAGATTAAAAATATTTTATAACTCATATATATATATATATATATATATATATATATATATATATATATATATATATATATATATATATATCAAGTTATAAAATTAGAAGAAATATATTTTTAAAAAACTTATAAATACACTTAAAATTATATTTATATAACTATTAATAATTTAAAAAATAAAATATTATTTTTAGTCAAAGCAAAAGAAATTATATATATATATATATATATATATATATATATATATATAACATTATTGATTTTACAAAAACCTTTATATCTATTTATATTTTCCTCTAACAAAAAATTTCATAACAATTGTAAATGACTCAAATTCATATAAACATATAATTCTTAAAAATTAGTGGATGTAGAAATACTATGAAACTATTTCATTAGGATAGAAAAAAAAATTAATGTAAGATATAATATATTTAATCTCTTTAAATTTGTACTTAAATACATGAAGTGTTATTATAATGGTATTTTTATATAACTCAAAATATTATTTTGATATTCTAACCATATTCTTTATATAACTCATTATAAAATAGAATATATTTATAAAAACATATATAATAAGTAGTATTTTATATAATTAATCAAAACAAATTATTATTAAATTTTAATTAAAATTATTTATATAAAATGATTTTTTATTTTAATTTATATTTTATTGTAAAAATTATATACACCTTATAGAATTCTATATATTGTTGTAAATATTAAAAAATAATAAACACAAAATAATAAATGTTTTTATTATTTATTTATTATTGGTAATGATCATGATGATGGTTACTATCTGTTAAAACCAATGCGGTCTATCGAACCTTAAGAGAGGAGAAAGAATCTAAGTTTGATTCTTCAAAATCATATTTCTATGATCAAAGAGAAGGGAAATAAGTGCTCCAAGATTGCTATAGGTGGGTTGGCTTAACAGGTCAAGAAGATTGGAAGCGTGGGATATCTTAGGGAATTGAGAGTGGATGTGAGTAAGAATTTGGCAGTCTAAAAGGATTTTTTTTTTATATTCCACCAACTTATAATCACAAATCTGGCAAATTCTATCATTCTAAGGAGTCTTGGGAATAGACCACTGCTCAGTCTCACTTTGAAGCTCATGGGAATTAGTTCTTATACTAGAAATGTTCATTTTTTTCCTACTGATGGACAACACAGAGAGATAATTCTAATTATCAAGGGTGGGGTTGATCACCTCCTTATAGTATCTTAGCTTTCTTTTACCCTCCAACTCCTGATCGTCCCACAACTTGTCCTTAAAATTGGAGGTAATAGTATGTTTGACCTTATCTTTGCTTCCCATACTGAGCTCCTCCTTAATCCCCCAGTGGTTGAGACAAGACTGGGCATCCTTATGCCACCCGCACTTGAGGTAAAGATGGGGGTTTTGACTATAGCTAAAAGTAATTTTTGGGATCCTTTTTTATTCCATGTTGTAAATATTCTTCTTATACATCAGATATCTAAACATATTCGTACTTTCAATGGGTACAAACTAGATTCGATCAAGAGGATAGGATAGGGAGTATTTCCCTTGATATTAAGGTTGTAGGCTATGAATTTCTTTTGAATCCTCTCAATATTCCTCCATGACTCTTTGGATATACTCCAACCCCAAACTTCACATTTGTATAAGAAAACAGGGGTGATGAGGGTCTCAAAGAGGAACCTCTTTTTACTCCAAATGTAAATATTGACCAACTTAAAATTGTTTTCAAGCTCATAATAAGCTTTCCATCCCCCAATAATCTTTTTCCTGATGCTATAATTCTAATTGAGCCGATGAGGGAATTCAATGCCCAAATATTTATAAGAAGAAACCTCCTCTAAGCACTCGTTATTATACACTAAACTACCATGGGTGATATTTCTGGATTTAATGATCATGACTTTAGTATTGTTAGTATTAACTATCATACCCATCTTGGAGCAGTAGTCATGAAGAATCTGAAGCTGCTTGTCAAGCTCATCATCAGTTTTTGCAAGAACAACAATATCATTGGCATAGAGGAGAAGAGTGAGAACACTAGCAAGATCGGTGCCCTTTCACCCCATAGATTCTAGACACTCCTCTATCTTATCGATGTATATGCCAAAAAGGGTAGGGGATAGGGGACATCCTTGCTTTACTCCAATATCGCATTTAATTTCTTTAGACCACCCCTCATTGATCTTAAGCTTGGCAGTGACGGTCTTGTAGAGATGGATCACAACAATCATCAGCTCAGGAGGGAACATAATCTCTTTAATTCTCTCCCAAAGCTTATGTTGATGAATATTGTTGAAATATTTTCTAAAGTCCACAAAGAAATAAAAGATATTAGCTTTACTATTGTGACATTCTTCTGCAATGATTCTAAGAGTGACAATATGGTCAATAGTTGAGTGATGTATGCTAAAAAAATCTTTCCCTTTAGCTCTTTTTCCCTGGCTTTCGAGGGCCCAAAGGCGAAGCTTATTTTCCAAAATGAGCCCATAAATCTTGGCCAGGATATGGCTAATAATAATGGTCGTGTATTTATATGGAACTCTCTTATCCCCATTTTTAAAGATAGGCTAAAATAAGGCTTTACGTCCAAAGCCGATGGAAGCCATTTGTGACAACGAAATTGAGAAGCTTGTGGAGATAAGGAATGAGGATAGATCTTTCCATTTTTAGGATCTCAGCTTCGTATCCTTCAATATATTTAGATTTCCCATTAGCGAGATTATTAATACTAGACTCATTTTCGTCTAGAGAGAATACATCCTCCTTAATTGGAGTGATTAAGGTGGTACCTAGAGTGTTCCAAGAGTCATAAAACTTCTTAATATAGTTTTCACAGTTTTATGAGGGGATAGAATGGTTATATTTTGTTTTACGGACAAGAAAATTCCACCAAAATGTTTTGGGCGGGACTTTAGAAAGGTGGATAAGAAATCTTGTTTTTTATTAATATTTGATATTCTCTTCCCTTGATGATATTTTTGTATATATTTCTATTCTACAGCTTAATGAATTCATGAGGAGCGTCTCTGATTCCTTTCCTGGAAATTTTACAATCTTTTTCATACATGGATTGGAAGTACTATTAGACTACTTAAACGAAATATCATTAGAAAACTCGCCAATGGTACTGGAAATGAGAGTAGTGAAATGAAAATAAATTTTATCAATGTTATTATTATAATTCATGGATCCTAAATCCCTCTCTAAATCCCTTAAAAAGAGGTTTCCTTTACTTCTATCGAAGCAAATGTGTCTTTTGATTTCATTGGTCTCCTTCATGTGAGTGGTATGCATAGCAATATTGAGGGATAAAGACAAAGTTATGTGGTCAGAGTTAAGATTGAATCCATTAAGTAGCTCAAATTTTGTAATACAGTTGAGAACGAGGATGTCAGAAATCGCATAATCCATGACACTACTACCCAACACATGGAAACGTCTCATCTCACCTGATAGGGGCCATTTTTTGATACCATTACAAATAATTAGGTCCTAGGAACTGCAAAGTCTGAGGAGCTCGGTGCTGAATAAGTTCTCAATAATCTCTTCAGATTTTCTCTTGAATTTATTAGCTAAGTTACTATCTTCATCAAGCCACAAGGGGTCAGGGTTCATCAAGCCACAATAATAATAGCAATTATTGTTATTATTTAAATAATAACAATAACAATTTTTAATATTATTTATTAATTATTATTTTAATAGATTTATTTTTTTTAAATAGTTTTTTTTTTTAATTTCAATTTAATTATTAGTGGTTATTTGGTGGAACAATTTGACCTACACTAATTTTTAGTACTAGTCATGATAAGGGTTTCAGATTTATCTGAAAAAAATTACTCGTAAAAAAACTAATTGCCTCCCAAATGCCACCAAACCAACCCTACTACAACTCACCAAGTGGATAAAATGCTCCTAAAAATGAGAAATCCCAAAACTTGAAACAAGTAGGTAGGGAAATAATGTCACATAGATTAATCGTCCTTTGAACTTTTCCAATATGTTGCACTGATCTCACCTAGTCCCAAAATATAACATGTGAAGGTGTTGAACACTTTGAACATAGCATCACCGATATAGCCACCAAAGCACTATTTTGAGAAGTAACATTATTTGCAACGACTTCACAATGTTTTATAATTTAGTGACAAATTCACCCAGTTTTAACAAAAAATTATAATTTAATAAATGATTAGACAAGAAAATTTATATACATATTATATAATTGAAAAAATATCATGTACATTTTTATATGTACCATGGGGATTTGATCATATATATATATATATATACATATAATTTGGGAGGCTTTCTAAAAAATTTCTGTGATGCTCCTATAATCACATCTATGCTTGAACAAGCTAACCATGATCAAATATAGACAAACAATTCAACCATATTCAACCATGCTAAAACTAGTTCAATAATATATAACCATGGTTATCATACTCATTAATGGTCAACCATATTTAACAATATAATTAGTCATTATTTGTCTTTGTCACCAAAAACCTACCATCGTCACATATGCTTAGCCCTTATCAACCTTGGTCAACCATTGTCAATCCTCATCAACCTTGTCCACCATGGTCAACCATCATCAACCATTGTCAACCATGGTTGACCCTCTTCAACCATCATCAACCATGTCCAAGCATAGTCAACAATGATCAATCTTAGTCAGCCATAGTTAACCTTAGTTAAAAACAGTCAACCATAGTCATCCTTAGTTAGAAATAGTCAACCATGGTATACTATAGGTAACATGGGAAATCATTGTCAACTAAGGCTAAACATGGTCAAACTATTTTCAATAATTGTATATGTGATCAACATAGTCAATAGTGTCTAGTTATAGGCAACATGGTTGAACATAGTCGACCATAATAAAAATGAGTAGCATGTTCATCCATGGTCAACCACACTCATTTATAGGTAAACTTTGACAATCTTGAGCAACCACATACACCCCATAGTCAGCCACATGTTGACTATAGTTGATAATGTTCTACCAAGCTCAATTTTGGTCAAAAAAACTTACGCATGTTCATGCATGGTCAAGTATTGTCAAACATTGCCACTCATTCTCACCCATGTTCTACCATAAACAACCTTATTTAGCCATAGTTAACCATAGTCAACCTTGGTCATCTTTGGTCAAGCATAGTCAACCTTGAACAATCCATGCTCTTTTCGCTCCTCATGGGAAACCATGTTTAGAATGGTTATCCATGGTCAACTAAGGTCTCCATGATTGAACATGGTCAGCCATGGTCATCCATTGCCAATATGGGTAACCAAAATCTATTGTAGGAAAATATGGTCAACCATCTCCAAATTTGTCAAACCATGGCCATCACCTAATTAGAGTGAGTCATGGTCAACCATCATTAACAATGATCAAACTTGGGAAACCATGGTTGACTGTGGTCAACCATTGTTAATCATAATCTATCTTATTCAGGTATAGTTGATGTGGACAAACATGGTCATCCATAGTCAACTATATCTTCAAAATAATAAACCCTCATCAACTATATCTTGAATAGATTTAGTTGTAGCCAACCATAGTGAACCATTCCCTAGTAATCTTGCCCATGCACACCAACTGTCAACTAGCACAACCACTTTAATAAATATGGTTGATAACATATGAAAATAATGCTGATCCAAGTACATCAACCACGTTTACTAATATGTATGTGCTAGTATATATTTATCGTGTTGTCTAATTAATAGAGAAAATGGCCCTTTTATCGGTACTTTTTCTTAGTAATTTTGCTCAAAATAAAGTAGATATTTTTAAGAATCATAACTTTAAGTTGTTTAATCAATAATTTTTTACTGAAAAAATCACAATCTTATTCGAACTACTAAATTTTCCCCAAATAAATAATTTCTCTATTAGTTAGACTATTTTATATTTATTATCATAATCATCATAGTAAGAGAAAATATAAATATCATAGTAACAATAAATATCACATTGAGTTAAAATATAGATGCATTCATGTTAATTTATTTTATATGATAATTAACCATTTTCAGTCCTTATCAAGTACAAAGGGAAGGGAAATCACTTTGACGCCTTTATCGAACACGACGGTTTTAATTGGATGAATCTAGCGTTGGAGCAAGAATTTGTTTGGCACGAGTGAAATAGAAGAATAGATTTTTGTTATGATAACAAGAGGATTATCTTTTTAAGATTTCATGGTACCTGGATTAGAAAATTGATCACTTGACTTTGCCTTCATGTGTTCCATCATATAAAGTGAACCAATTGATTACAAAATATGCAAAAATGAACCAATTTATTATTAATTTCCATTAATTAGAAGATAGGTATGCTGAATTATGAAAAGTTTAAAGGGTAGGTGTGCAGAATTGTGAACCGTTCAAATGAAAAAACTGAATTACGGAGCAGGTATGCAAAATTGAACAAAATGATTACTAACTCCAAACATTAAATTACATGGTAGGTATGTACAATTGGAAAAAATTATTTGAATTATGTGGCAGGTATGCACAATTGAACAAAACAATTATTAAATACTAAAAGGAGGTCTGCAGTGAAGAAGGCACAGTTTGAAAATATTGAAAGCTTTATAGCTGTGTTGAGAGTCGAGACTATGATCTCCAATGTCAATTATTGTTGGAATGTTTGAAAATTCCAAAACAATAAATGGAGAATAAAACTCCCCTCTTTAACACAGAGAAAATATTTAAAATTTCATTCACAGTGACAGAGTTTCAACTCAGAAAAACAAATTTCTATTTCATAAAAAACTGATAAAATTCTTCCTCAACACAGAGGGATTACAACTACTGGACTGCTTCTAAGCACAGTGCCAAAATAAAACTCTTCTCTGTCTCACACAGAAAAATACTGTGTCTCTCTAAAACAACATACACTGCTGTGTATACTCTGTTTTTCCTAAAACACTCTGCTATGTTTTTTTCATTCGCTGTTCTGTTTCTATTACAAAACAAAACAATTCACTATTTTTCTAAAAAACATACACTTCTGTGTATATTCAATTCTTGCACTCTCTGTCTTTTACAAAGGCACTGTTGTGAATAAAAAGAACATTACAGAAAAATGATTATGTTTCTGTATATAAACAAAATATCTCAACTTTGTTCAATTGAATATCATTAATTGACACAACCACAAAATTCACTGCTTGAAAAATCGTTAATGGCATCATAACTTCTACCGACACCGCTTGGAAATCACATTAATGTCAAATTTGCATGGTGGCACCTAGATTTTTTCTCCCCGCACTGTTGTCCTTATACTTCTATTCTATGTAATAATAAAACAATACAACAGCCTCACAGGCTTTCTACCTTTTATATGAAACATTACGTATAATATATATATTATAAATATGATATATTTATAATATATATTTAACCAACGTAAAACTTAAACTTACTGCGGTAACAAAACATTTACCGAGCGTGAAACATTTAAAACTCATTGCCGTGAATATAAAACATCTTAAATAAAAAAATATCATAATGTTTAAACATTATTCCCTTTTATGCATTTCGGGGGCCTCGTGGAGTTCATACTCCCCAGCTCTCATACCCCTGCGGAATGGCTTTGTGAGTGTGTAGTGTGGGCCTAGCTGAGTATGACGTCAGCTACTCCGTGGGTCTCCACTCCTCCAGCTGCTGGGCTTGCCTGACCCCCACGGAATTGACTGCCGCCTGGTCTCTTCGAGCAGTTGGAAATTAAATTCCAGCACTCCCCCTTAATTTCAACTGCTGGGTTTTCCTGCATACCCAAACATTTCCTGAAGTGTTCAAAGCTTTTCTGCGCAAGTGGCTTTGTGAGGATATCTGCAAATTGATCCTCTGTTCTGCAATGTTGCAAAACTATTTCATCATTGTTGACCAATTCACGTATGAAGTGAAACTTGGTGTCAATGTGCTTTGTCCTTTTATGAAAAACTGTATTTTTAGACAATGCAATAGCTGAGCTATTGTCACAGTAAATCACTGTCCCTTTTATCTTTTCTTGGCATAAAATTTTCAACATTATCCTCATCCAAACTGCTTGACATGCTGCTGCTGTAGCTGCTACATATTCCGCCTCTGCTGTAGATATTGCTACAATGGGTTGTTTCTTAGAAGCCCATGAAATGGCTCCTGAACCCATGTGAAAAACATAACTAGAAGTAATTTTTCGATCATCAATACTTCCATCCCAATCACTGTCAGTGTAACCAATTAATTCTGAATTTTCCAAAGTAGTATGCAAAATACCATACCTCTTAGTTCCTTTTACATACCTCAAAATTATTTTTGCTTCCTTCCAATGTGCATCCTTTGGTTTTTCCATGAATCTGGAAATTAAACTAACAGCATGCATTATGTCCGGCCTAGTTGCAGTTAAATACATAAGGCTGCCAACTATGCTCTTGTATAAACTAGGATCAAAATCCTTGCTGCTGTCCTCTCTGCTGAGTTTTAATCCCATCACTGTGGGAGTGATCACTGCTTTTCTTTCCTGCATGTTAAATCTTTCAAGCACCTCATTAACATACTTTTCCTGTGAGATCAAAATCCCATTTTCATCTTGTTCTACTTCCATTCCTAAGAAGTATCTCAACAAACCCATATCATTCATTTCAAATTCTTCTTTCATGACTGTTTTAAAATTTTCAATAAGATAATCATCATTACCTGTGAAAATAACATCATCAACATATAAAACAAGAATCAATATTTTTCCATCTTTTTCTTTGATATAGAGGGTGGGTTCTCCCTCACACTTTTCAAATTCATTTTCCAGTAGATATGAATCTATCCTACTGTACCACGCTCTTGGCGCTTTCTTCAGCCCGTAAAGAGCTTTCTTCAACTTGCACACTTTGTGCTCTTGGCCTTTCTTTTCATAGCCGAGAGGTTGTTCAATGTAAACCTCTTCCATTAACACTCCATTTAGGAATGCTAACTTCATGTCCATTTGGTAAACTTTACACTTGCTTTGTGCTGCTATGGACAACACTGCTCTCACGGTTTCCATTCTGGGAACCGGTGCGAAAGTTTCCTCATAATATATTCCATGCTTCTGATTATAACCTTTGACAACAAGCCTTGCCTTGTGTCTCTCTATTTTACCTTCAGCATTACTCTTGGTCTTGTAGACCCATTTAACTCCAATGGCATCTTTACCTTTTGGGAGTTCAACCAAATCCCAAGTCTTGTTTCTCTCTATGGCATTTATCTCCTCATCCATAGCTTCTATCCATTTATCATTCTTGATAGCTTCTTCGAAATGAATAGGATCATCAACATGACAATATAAAGCAAACAAAGAATTGATACCTTCATTTGTTATATCTTATTCATAAATATCTTTCAAACTTCTGAACGTCTTACCTCTTTCGTTAGGTGTACCAATGCTTGAAGAAGCACTTGAATTTCCCCCTTGTGGTGTGCTTGGAGAAGCACTATCATTTCTCCTCAAGGGTGTGCTATACTGCTCTTTTGTTGGTGTTGCCATTTGGGGATGTATTTCAGCCAATTCATCATCATTTTCATCATGAGATAAACAGTGTTTAACATTCATTGTTTTCTCTATGCTTCCATCCCAAGCTTCCTCTTCAATGAACTGAACATCTCTGCTCACAATAAACTTCTTGGTGGATGGGTTATATAACCTGTATGCCTTGGATTCCTCACTGTATCCAATGAAAATACATTTCTCCCCCTTACTGTCCAATTTCTTCCTTAGCTGATCCAGTATGTGTGCATAAGCCACACATCCAAAAACCTTCATGTGTGTGACACCTTGCTTTCTGCCACTCCATGCCTCTTTCGGCACTTTTTTCATAACTTCTTTTGTAGGGCACCTATTCAAAATGTACGCTGCACAATGTACATTTTTAGCCCAATAATCATTACGCAAATGCTTTGCCTTTAACATGCTTCTCGCCATGTCCATTATGGTTTTATTCTTCCTTTCCGCTACTCCATTTTGCTGCGGAGTATATCTAGTTGTAAACTGCTTGTGTATCCCATTTTATCTACAAAAATGTAGAAAATATTTAGAGATATACTCACCTCCTCTATCAATCCTTAGGACTTTGATATGCAGCCCACTTTGGTTCTCAACAAGTGTTTTGAAATTGCAAAATTTTTCAAACACTTCACTTTTGTTTTTCAAAAAATAAACCCAGGTTTTTCTTGTAAAATCACCTATGAATGTTAAGATATAGTGGCTGTTAGCAAGTGATGGAGTTTGCATCGGTCCACATACATTTGAGTGGAAAATCTCTAAGGGTGCTTTTGCCCTTATGCTTTTCCCGGAAGGAAAAATTTCTCTGTGTTGTTTCCCCAAGATACAACCTTCACAAAGGCTGTTTGATTTCTCTATCAATGGTAAACCACTTACCATTCCTTTTCTGTTCAACAAATTAAGACTTCCAAAGTTGAGATGTCCAAATCTCAAGTGCCATAACCAATTACAATCTCTTGGTTCGCTTTGGAATGTCTCTTGTGCAACTGCTGCATTCTCTTCACCATTCTTCAAATCTGCTCTCATTCTAAGAGGGAACATCCTGTTCCTTGTCATCTTCACTTCAGCAATACAGTGTTTTCTGGGTGGTTTGTCCATGATGGTACAAACATCATCCTCAAAAAAAACATTATACCCCTTATGGACAAGTTGTCTAATACTTAAGAGGTTACACTTCATTCCTGGAACATAATAAACATATGCTATGGATTTCTTTGCACCTAATCTTGTTAAAACATTTACATTTCCTTTTCCCATAACAGAAACTTTGTTATCAGTTCCTAGTGTGACTTGTGACTTCACACTTTCATCTAACATAGAAAACATTGCTATATTTCCTGTCATATGGTTACTACAACCGGAGTCTAGAAACCATAAATCCTCACTTTTTTCTTCAGCCATATTACAAGCTAAAAACAAATTATTTTGGCTGATATTTTCTTTTGTGAAATTTGCACTAGTTCCACTTCTCATATCTTGCTTCTTCTTTCTACATTCATTAGCATAATGACCATATTTTTTACAATTGTAACATTGGACATTGGATTTATCATACCTTTGTCCTTGAGCATTCTGCTGACCATTCTGTTGACTGCTGCCTTGGCCGTGGCTGTGATTTTCACTGTTGCACCTTCCATGTGAATGTGAAGGGTTGTCTCTTCCACCTCTGTTTTGGCTTCTGCCTCTTCCTCTTTCGAAAGACATCTGGGTCTTAAAGGCATGTTCTAGAGATGATTTTTCACTCCTACCCAATCTCTGTTCATGGGTCATCAGTGATGCATGTAGCTCATCCACTGAAAAATTTGTGAGATCCTTAGTCTCCTCTATGGTGGTGACAATCACATCGAATCTTGAGGGTAAACTTCTCAAGATTTTTTCAACAATCCTCTTATCTTCAAGAGTCTCTCCATGAGATCTTATTTGTGTGACCATTCCAATCACATGAGTGAATAATGAGTCAATAGTATCTGACTCTTTCATACAGAGAGTATTAAATTCTCTCCTCAGCAACTGAAGTTTTGTTGTCTTCACTTTTTCCATGCCCTGATAAGCTGTCTTGAGAGTTTTCCATGCTTCTCTGGATCTCTTAGCTGCTGCTATCCTTGGAAACACACTCTCATGAACTGCTTGATACAAGAAGAAGAGAGCTATGGAGTCTTTCTTCTTATTGCTCTTCAGAATCTCTCTTTCTGCCTGAGTTAACATATTAAACTCATGTTCATCTGTTGGCTCTTCAAAGCCATCCTCAAAAATTCCCATAAGTCTTGGGAGACAAATAAAGCTCTCATAGTTATTGACCAGTAGTCATAATTTTTCCCATTAAATTGTGGGAGATGGATATTTCCCATACCCATACCAGTGATGGCTCCAGCCATTCTGCACTCTTAACTATGATTCAAAAACACTTGATTGTGTATTTAAAATTAACTGATTGTTCTGCAATAGTAACACAAAAAATATATAGAGAAATACCTATGGATTCTTTTTGGCTGAGTCTTCACACTGTTGGAGAAGCTACAAGAAAGAACTCCTTCCTTTAGCTTCTTTGATCTTCAAAGAGCCTGGACTAGCTCCGATACCATGTTGGAATGTTTGAAAATCCCAAAACAATAAATGGAGAATAAAACTCCCCTCTTTAACACAGAGAAAATATTTAAAATTTCATTCACAGTGACAGAGTTTCAACTCAGAAAAACAAATTTCTATTTCATAAAAAATTGATACAAATTCTTCCTCAACATAGAGGGATTACAACTGCTGGACTGCTTCTAAGCACAGTGCCAAAATAAAACTCTTCTCTGTCTCACACAGAAAAATACTCCGTCTCTCTAAAATAACATACACTGCTGTGTATACTATGTTTTTCCTAAAACACTCTGCTGTGTTTTTTTCATTCGTTGTTCTATGTCTATTACAAAACAAAACAATTCACTATTTTTCTAAAAAGCATACACTGCTGTGTATATTCAATTCTTCCACTCTCTGTCTTTTACAAATGCACTGCTGTGCATAAAAAGAACATTACATAAAAATGATTAAGTTTCTGTATATAAACAAAATATCTCAACCTTGTTCAATTGAATGTCATTAATTGCCACAACCACAAAATTCACCGCTTCAAAAATATTTAATGGCATCATAACTTCTGCCGGCACCGCTTGGAAATCACATTAATGTCAAATTTGGATGGTGGCACCTAGATTTTTTCTCCCCGCACTGCTGTGCTTATACTTCTGTTCTGTGTAATAATAAAACAATACAACAGCCTCACGGGCTTTCTACCTTTTATATGAAACATTACATATAATATATATATTATAAATATCATATATTTATAATATATATTTAACCAAAGTAAAACTTAAACTTACTGCGGTAACAAAACATTTACCGAGCATGAAACATTTAAAACTCATTGTCGTGAATATAAAACAACTTAAATAAAAAAAATATCATAATGTTTAAACATTATTCCCTTTTATGCATTTCGGGGGCCTCGTGGAGTTCATACTCCCCAGCTCTCATACCCCCGTGGAATGGCTTTATGAGTGTATAGTGTGGGCCCAGCTGAGTATGACGTCAGCTGCTCCTTGGGTCTCCACTCCTCCATCTGCCGAGCTTGCCTGACCCCCACGGAATTGACTGCTGCCTGGTCTCTTCGGGCAGTTGGAAATTAGATTCCAACAATTATTTGAAATACGTGGCAGGTATGCATAACTGAACAAAACGATTATTAAATACTAAAAAAGGGGTCTGCAGGGAAAAAGGGACAGTTTGAAAATATTGAAAGCTTTATAGCTGTGTTGAGACTAGGATCTCGAAGGTCAATTTTTCACTGTTAATTGAAGCATTTCCACGTTGGATTAGTTGTTCATGACATGAATATTCTGCATATTGCTTCCTATTTTATATGAAAAGAAAAAGAGCAGCAACTAACTCATGCCTATGCCACCTTTCTTTGCAACTGTCGTCCCTCTTCAACAAAAACGTAAAGCAGGGATTATATAGGAATGCTAATAACCAATGTGAAAATAATAGAGAATGTTGCACCTGGTCTTTCATTTTGACAATTCTAGCCAATAGAAATCATTACCAACGATGACTCGGGATTTGGTATATATTCATTCATGCACAGGTTTTACGTACCAATAATCGTTTGTAATCTAACCATAAACCTGGTCCCAAAGAAACATTAGTGTTCTATTATTTTATTTGAAATTCAATATGAAAAATTTGGGAAATCTTAAAATTGGATTATTATTATTATTATTACATATTTATGGTTTAGAATTTAACATAATTTTTTAACTATTTAGTTTCATAATATAAAATTTTACAATTATTTAACATGTATAATCTAACAAATATATATATATATATATATATATATATATATATATATATATATATATATATATATATATATATAGTTTTATAGCTATTTAAAATAAAATAATTGATGATTTAACATTTAACACACACACACACATATATATATTTCATCACAAAATTATATAACTAAATATATAATTTAACTATTATATTATAGCTATATATTATAGTTTTATATATAACATAAGACAGTTTTATAACTATTTATCATAATATAAAGTTATTTGACATAAATTGTGTAACATATATATAATAGAGTTCATAACTGTTAACATAGTGTATCATAATATAAAATAACATAGTGTAACATGTACATTGTGCATAACTATAACATTTAACATAGCATAATTATTTAAAACATAACAGATACAAAAACACATATATATAATTTAATATAAATAGCCATATATAATTATATAACTATATAAAAGTTCATGTTTGAACAATGCATCATTGATAGACACATTAAATATATCATGAAAAGCTCATTTGGTCCAGTGAATAAAGGCATTTAGACTCTTCAAATTTGTACCATATAGTTTCATTATGTAGTGTGTTGTACAAGAAACATTGTTTTCATGTGCTTGCACCTAGTACATGTGATGTGTTAAAGTCAAACATTAAGAACTTAAACTGTGTTGTAGTATTTGGTTGGCATGAAATTTTATAGATTTACAAATAGGTTTATTTCAATTTTTTTCATATATATTTACATATTTATGCGCTATGAATAAAATTCATTATTTAGAAATGAGAAAAAGCGTGAGGGTAAATTTGATAACTTCTTTCGATTGTGTTTACATGGAATTCAATGTAATTTGGTTGATAAATTATAAAAAAATGGACTCTAAAGTTTAGGACATCAACTAGATTATTCTGTTTGAATTTAGAAATGGTTTTTTTGTCAACATTTTTTTTATTGGATTAGTTTATATGTATTATATGAAATATGTTGAGGCATCCCTTATATGCACCCCACTTGTTCGCCATAATACTGTGAGAGGTTCTGTTATATGTGGTCAGGCTCGTGATAGATCACATAGCCCACCGAGAGTTGATATTCCCTTGGTAGAGTCGGCCTCCGACACCATTCGGAGTGTTAGAGGAAATGTTTTTGTCTCTATTGATGACCATGCTACATCTAGTGGACCTTATTCACCAATTTCAGGTGCACTTCTTGCATTTTTAAATCCTCTTTAAACGTTGTGTTTATGTCTTTAATTTTTAACTTGCCTTTAACTATTGTGTTTGAATTTAATGTATATGTTATTATCCTTCTAGTTTGTTATTTATATAAATGTTAAATTATGTTTATGATTTATAGGTCCTTAGTAGGCCAAAGTTGAGGATCAGAGTGTAGCATCAATCGCTCCGTGGGTGATGCTACAACTCAAATCACATTAGACGATTTTATGATCTGTTATACATGGATCACAGTAGATATAGAGAATATCCCTCCCAATTCACTGACTCATCTTGCATTATCTTTGATGTTGGAAGCATGACTATGTTGATCGATACATACCAAAGGTTGAGCCCACATAGTCACATATTACAGTTCATGCATAGGGTCAGGAAGTGTGAGATTAGAGGCCTAGATTCTTGCAAAGTGGTGAAGGAGGCCAATGAGGACATTGACATTCGTGGGGAGTTTTTCGACATCCCTCTCAATCTCCCTGATAGAAATAAATGTCTGATCCCACTAAAATATTTTAGTAATGTTCATGCAGCCCCTTTCATGTCTGATAGATTCACTGGAGCTTGGGGAAATTTCCCGAATCATGTGCAGGTTGTCATTTATTTTGCAAATAATTTATGTGTAGAGTTTTTGTTACATATGAGGGTGGATTACACTGATACTAGATCTCATTTTTACCGTACTTGCATGGGACGTACCATTGAGCATGAAGGGGTTGGTAGGGACCCTAGGCATGTACCACCACCTCCGATATTTTTCCACTACCATCCCAGAGCTTGGTATGACCAAAAAAGTAAGAGCAGTTGTCACATCTTAGTGGTGAGATGCAGGAGACTATTGAAGACAACATGCAAGTGCCATTGGATACTGTGTGTGTTTCATTGGATGGAGAGATTATGATACCACCACCACCGCTTCGTGACCCACTAGTGCCCTTATATGATGATGCATTTCTTGTGATTTTACCCTTTCACCAACTTTTTACACATACATGAATGTATCGTGATGTCATTCATGAGACTTGGAGGGTGCAAGTCCTGCCTGACACATACCAAGTACATATATATACGAAACGTTTTTACTCTTATTAGAAAATTATGCATAATTATTTATATTCAAATTTCTAGTTTGTATTGTATTTAATTTCTATTAATAAGTTCATGATAACATGTAGACACTTCATAACTACACGGACAAACTTATGAGGTCATCTGAGGGGCAGTTGATCGTCTAGGTCATCCTTGACCAGAGCATGTTTCGATATATTCTCCTTGACCAATGTGAAGGAAAGTGAGAATGTAAAACCACATCAACCAACAGTTCAGGTAAAAAAAAAATTTCCTAAGATTTCAACATTTTCTTTTTTTAATTTACATAAATATGCTAATTAATTTGTAAACTAATTATAATGTGTCATTTTCATTGTATACACACACCCATATGTAGAGTGTCGTTGATGCCATTGTTATGTGGAGAATTGAGTGAGATGTTGGGTTTAGAGGCACCAATGACACGGGTACATCGATGCATGCCCCAATCATCGAGCCATAAGCAGAGGAGCACCAAACCCAGATTCATGATCATACCCCCATCCTATCGGACTTGCATTTGGACTCGACTGAGGTTAGTAGATTCATGTATATGTAACAAAAAATGTGGTTCAATATTATTTATTTTAATATTGTTTATTTTGTACAAATAATGATCTAATTAGTTTTAATTTGAATGTTTTATATTGAAGTACCAACTTATGGACACTTACTTTGTGTGCCAGAACTAACATATGAGTTCTAGTGGTACTTAGAATATCATATTTTGTATATTTTGAGGCTCATTTCATAGGGCATATTCATATGTGAGATATAGAATTTGTATATTTTTATACATGGATAGTTTATGGATGTTCATCATGGATATTATTTTAGTTTATGGATGCTTATTATTTCATTTTATGGATGTTCATGTGATATTTCTAATTTGTGTATATTTTAATATGGATAGTTTATTGATACATGTATTCATTATTTTAGTTCATGGATTTGTATTAATCTTGTTTATGGATGCTCATTAACTTTTTAAGATTAAATCGATCTCTTAAAATTGTTTCACTAATTTAATAAATTTTCAATATACTATAACTTTTATTAGTAAAATATATGTTCAATTTTGATTTCCAGTTTCGTAGACTAAGAAAATAAGTACAATCATAATTTATGATGCAAGTCACTTTGATACTTGAAGTGAACTAAAATATATCATATATCAATCTAATATTTAACATGAAAATATTTCCAATCATGTTCCATATTGGCTTGTAGAAAGTGACTTTTAGTGCAATCAACATGTATGTTACTACAATTCAAATTTTAAAATAAATTATTTGAATTATAAAGTCACATGTGTGTGTGTGTGCGTGAAAAATGTTGTTACCCACCCATATACCATTGCATGGAGAAATTTTTCAAGTATTTCAATCAATTTCTTATCTCAAGGTTCAATTAAAAAACACAAATATGATTGGAATACATTTTATTCAATGTTAATATTAAAACATGTCATGCAAACAAAAAATATAGGTTTTATTCAATGTTATTTATTTTGAGATTATCTGCAAGAGATTAGTGATAACATGATATAAGTCAATCGTATTGAAATTTAATATATAGGTCAAACAAAAATATATGGCAGCATTTCTATAATTTTATATAATTTTATTAACTTTCCTAAATTTCAATGAATTCCTTATGATGGAAATTTAATTTTTGTTCAATTTTTAAAAACTGAAATATGATTGAAATAAGTTATATATTCAATTTTAAAAGATGTCGAGCTGTAAAACTTACAAATACAAGTTTTATTCGATTTTATTTTGTTTTAAGTTATCTACAAAATCTTAGTCATAACGCACGTCGTCTATAATTTTGGTGTGCTTATACTAAAATCAAAGCACAATGTTAAACTAGTTACCTTGAAATTAATGTACATCATATATCTAGTTACATCATTTATCAGGAATCAACACCTTCGTTGAAATCAATGCATCTAATGAAAGTAATAACTTAGGATGATGAATCAACATCTACACTAAAATCAATGCATCTAATGCAAACAATCAAATCAGCTAATTATAAATCAACATCTATATTGAAATGAATGCATCTAATGCTACAAGAAATCAAATAGGATTAGAAATCAACATCTACACTGAAATCAATGCATCTAGTCCTAATAATCAAATAGGATTAGGAATCAACATCTACACTCAAATCATTGCATCTAATGTAAGATCAATAAAAAAAAAATTAACATCTTTAATGAAATGAATGCATCTAATGAACTTGGAGGAGAACTATGGAAAAGAGTTTCTGCAGTGCATTCTTGGTGTTCGGTGCAGGGTTTTAGCCTCCTATCGGCGAGTATGGAGTCCCTATTGGCCACAAGCGACTTCTATTCCATACGAAGAGCTTGGATCTAATTGTTGCGCGGGTGGTTTTTACAAAGGGTGTGGATGAATCGAGTTAGAAGAGCTGGACAGCACTGGCTTCGCTTCGTATTCCCTACGTGTGGAAAAAATTCGGTGGTTCCCTAAACCCGAAGCTTGATTCTGCATGGCTTTCAATGGCCCTCGTTACGCCGTCGAGAGTAGGGGTTTCTTATTTCTTGCCGAAGTCAGGTTTTCTAAGAAGATTAGAGTTGGGAACTTGGTCGGCTCCATTGCATGCTGAGTTTTTAGCTGGAAAATCTCTGATCAGATTAAATGGGTCGCCTTTTCCATTGAGGAGCTGGCGGATCGTGCCCTCCACCAATTTCTCTGCGGTAGTAGCAGATGGATACGAAATCTCCGTCCCTTCGAGGGTAGAGAAGTCGTCGCAGATTTTTGCAGACAAATATCATGTGTCGATTACCAATTTTTTTCTTTTTTATGAGGGAGATCTGATTAAACTGTATGCTTTTACCTCTGCAACTAGCGAGAGAAGAGGCGTCCAAGCCTGATCTATAGAACTCCCTGCTGAATCAGAAGAAAGGAGAGGCAGAATCGAGTAGGGATCGGCAATAGCAGGGAGCGCATTTTTCCCTAGTTTCACCAGCCAAACCAGTTTCTAAACCCCAATCAATAGGTAATCTCTCGCTCCAGCTGAGCCCTACCCCCTTTCAAATTTTTATTAGACCCCTTGTGGGTAAGTCTCATTTAGTTTTGGTAAACAAAGACACCTATGTTCAACAAATTAAGCATAAAATATGGGGACTGATGGGGTACCCAGTATCGATCCAACATCTAGTCAATGGGCACAGATCTCTCTAGGATTGCAGACTCATGAAGGATTACTCCATAAAGGTAGATATGATAATTATCCTAAAGCTGCACCTGCGAGGGGGTGTTGTAAACAAGAGCATGCCAAGATCTATAGGGGGAGATAGAGGGAAAATTCCCACTAGCCAGCAACAAAAAAATGGAGGGCCTTCCTACAAAAACATCCTATAGGGAAAAAAAGTGGTAGGCTCACATCCCGAACAAGCTGGAAATGATCCGAGGCCCTACATAGTAGAACAATAGGACAAAACCCCAGCACTAAAGATCAACAATTCAGCAACAGAGGAGCACATAAAGACATACGAAGCTCAAGCATTAATATGCTGCTTCAACTATTTCTGGCCTAAGCCCATGGACCTTTTCCATTGGATTTTCACCCAATGGTCCCTTGATTGTGAAATTCACCTCTGTTCCAAGGGGTTCTTTATTGTGAAATTTCAAACCTCAGAGGAAATAGATATTATCATCAGAGAAGGGCCTTGGTTTTGGGGGTCCAACGGGCTTTTTATCACTCCATGGTTTCTAGAATTTGACCCCAACACTATGACAGTTTCTAGATTACTTGTACGGGTGAGATTACACAATCTTCCTTTACATTTCTGGAATGATCTGGTACTCGAGAGCACTGGGAATAGTCTTGGGAAGTATATTAAAACAGACATGGAAAGATTAGAACAAATAATCTTCACCTTTGCCCTGATCTGCATAGAAGTATATTTAAGCAAAGGATTAGCAACAAACATTATGCTGATTTATAAACAACAAAGCTGGTTGCAATCACTAGATTATGAAAATAATGCGTTTAGATGCAGGAAGTGTAGGATGACAGGACACCTACAGAATACTTGCCCGGAAGCTAAGAAAGCAAACAACAAAAGGAATCTGAAAAGGAAGCAGAGGAAAGGTTGGCAGTTTTCCCTTCTCGACTCAGAGGAGGATGAGTCAGAAGAAGAAGAGGAACCAGTTCCAACAGAAAGAAAGCAGCCTAGACAGGAACCAGAGGTACAAACAAAGGATACGACCGCGCTCATGGATCCACACCTTCAGACTAAACAAGTCGAAAGGAATGTTGTGGACATGAGTAGTGGAGGGATCAAATGACACCATACATCAGAAACTTCAGATTCGAACAAGGATACAGGAATCCAAAATGCAGAAAATCAGATTGTCCTTGCCACATGTGAGCCATCTCAGGGCAAGTGGCACAAGGTTAAGAAGAAGAAAGGGAGAAAAACCTTATTTGTGGGACTATTTCCCATGATCTAGTGGCTTTTAGTTTTTCTGCCTCCTTCTCTCTACCCTTTTACTCTTTCTCTCTCTTTTATTTTTTCTTAATGCAAGGTAGCCTCGCCACCATGCATTGTGTGCGAGAGCACATGAGTCCAATGGGCAATTTTCAAAAATTCTTCAATGCATATGCTATGTGTAACTTTTCATTTCTATAAATAAAATTTACTGCTTTTTTCTGAGGATAAATGAATGCATCTAATGCAAGAAATGAAAAAGAATTATAAATCATCTACATAGAAATCAATGCAGCTAGTGCAAGCAATTTTCTTCCCTTTATTTCCCCCTCCATCTATATCAATATCTCCCTCCATCTCTCCTTATTTGTCTCTCTATCTCACCCCCCTAGAAACACACACACTCTCTCTTAATATATATATATATATATATATATATATATATATATATATATATATATATATCCTCCTTCACCTTCATCCCTCTCTCCCCCTTCCATCTAAATCTCTATCTCCCTTTGTCTCTCCCTGTTCATCTCTCTATATCTCCCTGCCTTACTCTCTCTCTCTTCCCTTGGTCTCTCTATGTCTCCCATTCCCTCCTACTCTCATCTCTCCCTATCTCTCCATAGCCCTTGGCACTCCCTCTCTCTCTCTATCTCCCTTGCCACTCCCTCCCCCCCTATCTCTCTTTCGACCTTTCTCTCTCTATATGTCTTTCTTCTTACCTCCTTCTCTCTCCCCATACAACTCCATTTATATCTCTCTCCCTTCCTCTCCAGTCCTCTCTCTCTCTTCCTTTCTCTCCCACCTCCCTCTGTCTCTCCCCCGCATCACCCACTAACTCTCTTTCTCTCTCTTTCTCTCTCTTTCTCTCTCGAGCTTCATTCTGCAACTATGTTGACTATCTCCTTCCCTCTCTCATTATCTCTCCCCTTTCTCTCCATATACAATCCTTATTTATCTTTCTATATCACCACCAAACATACACACTCTCTCTCCATATCTCCCTTCTTTCTCTCTGTCTCTCTCTCTCTCTCTATCCACCTTTCTCTCTCTATATGACTTTACATTCTTCCTTCCCTATCTTTTCCTCCAACTCCCTATCTCGAGCTCCCTCTATTTCTTGGAGACTCTCTCCACTTCTTCCTCTCTCCATATTTCTGTCCCCACCCCCTCTCTCTTATAGTTCTCTCCCACTCCCTCTCACTCTATATTTAAAAAAATTTGAAACACTTTGACAATTAAAATATTATGTTTCAATACATAATTTTTTATTTTATTTTTATGTCATCCAAGAATTTAAATTTTTTTATTTAATAAATATTTAAAACACAATATTTCAAATTTTTGTTGTACATTCACCTGGAGGGAAAATGATAATTTTCCATGGAAATATTATCTAAAATTTTCAAAAATATTAATTTTCTAGCTACCTCCATCAAAGATACATAGAGCACTTCATGTCTTCCAATTGAAACTGTTTAGGCTTTATTTATTTAGAGGTAGCTTTAGGTTATGATTACTTCAATATTTTAAAAATATTGTATATTTTATTATGTTATATTTATAAAAAAAGAGTTTAAATAAAATTAACATATTATGAGTTAGGTTGTATGACTCTCTTTGTCTTACTAACTTTTGTTTTAACGCCTATGTCATATATCAACGACGTTTATTAAAGTTGAGTTACTATGTGCTAGTATATTTAGAATATAAGAAATTTTATATTATATTAAAGTTAATAATATTATATTAATCCAAAATCAATAAATTTAGTATTAACATTAAAATATATTAATATTATATTTTTATATCAATAGCATTTCATCATTTAATTAATAATAATAATAATATTCTTTATGTATTAATATTAAATTTAATAAAGTTTTTACATGACATTTTAACAAACATTCTAATAAGATTTGGAATTTTAAAATGAGGTAAAAATTTTATTTTAGATCATTAAAAAAAAATTATACACGCTTGATTGATCATAATAGCTCTATCCAGCTACATAGCCTGGTAACTACGTAAATGGCTTGATCAAGGGTTTACAAAGGAAGTTGTCTACCCAACATGTGGAATAGCCCGGACGACAATTTTTTCCTGGAATCCGGTAAAATAAAATTCAAAAAAACAGGTAGTTGGGGTGTTTGGAATCCATTTTTAATAGTGGAAATGGATTCAACACTATCAAAAACTCTTAGGGCACTCAAAATACTAAAGTGTAACAATTGTAAACAAGATTTTGATAAAATCTTTGTCAGATTTGTCGGATTCTAAGCCATTTCGTTGTTTTTTTAGACTACGCGGTTTACAAAGCCCTCCATCGAGCTACGTAAATAACTTGATGGAGGGTTTACAAGCCCTGGATCAAGCTAATTAACTTTAAAATTTAGGTGCTCCATCTAGCCTCTTAAGTCCTAAAATAAGCAATTTCAGCACCCCTTCTGCAAAATTTATCTTTGAAATTTAAGTGTTCCATCCAGCCTCTTAAGTTCTAAAATATGCAATTTTAGCACTTCTTCTGCAAAATTTTCTGCAACTCCATTTTCTACCTAAGTGGACTTAAGGCTAAATTTGTCCTTAGCTGGTAGAGTTAATCACATTGGATTCATGAACTATCATCTACATAACGGCATATGAGTTTGACACTTTTGAATTCATATGATATTTTTCATCTAATTTCTTTTAACAAATGCTTGAAATGTTTTTGATCTATTTTAAAGAGGTTGAATAAAAACTTAATACAAAAAGAAAAAAAAACAATAAGTACCACTATCTTCATCTAAGAGTCTTCTTCAAAAAGTTACTTCTTATTTTTCAATTTATTCAAATAGTTGAAAATACCTTAGGTGAACACATGTGTTCGTGAAATGCAATTGAAATATTACTTAGCCAACTTCGAAAAATAACAAAAAAATAGATTTTTTCATATAAAAAATAAAATTTTAATATGAAAAAATTAGCTCTCTCTATGTAGATCGTGTTTATATATATATATATATATATATATATATATATATATATATAATTACACATTTTAGACTAATTTATGTGACTTGAACACATACATACCTCCTAAGATGTGTGAAAATTTGGAGGGACAAGCATTTTATTTAATGGAAAATTGACATATTATACAACACTAAATATTTTTGCAAAAAATATTATTAGGAAAACAACATAATTCTCCACAATTTGTTTTTTACTTGTAATCAAAATCCATGCTTATATATGAATTTTGAGAACTTCAATTCAATAAAAGAGAAAAAACTTGAAATTTCATCGCCACATTTAATCCAAAAATGTAACCCATCTTTATATTTTCACGCAATGAAAACAGTCACATTTAAGTCCAAGTCACTAGCGTTGGAATTTTATCACAAAATGGTTTGCAATTTTATTGCAACTAAATTTTTTTTTGATAAAATGTTTAAAAAAGGGAAATAAAATTGCAAAAATGGTTAAACTGGATGGATATTTTGAATTTCAAATTTTTACCTTAATTTACAACCGCCTGGATAGGCCATTCTAAGATGTAATGCTGATGTGTAAATCAGTGAATTAGTCTATCGTGCTTAATATTTGTCTAATATGGACTTTGACACATAAAATTATTGAAGCGTACAATAAAGTTGCAGAAATGGTTAAAGTTGTTGGATATTTCAGATTTGAAATTTCTACTTTTACTCTATAAGTAGCTCTATAGGCTATTCAACTAACAAAATTTAACGTTCACAGTGTCCTTTCGGTTCCTAGAAAGTACAATCTCTAAAAGATGCGAAATCTTTGAAATACGGCCTTATAGCTACAGAGAAAAATGCTTGGGAAGGGCATCAATATCTTGATGTTTGATCTCACAAAAGTAGCATACGTGGAGGGTGCTTCCAAATATGCAGAATAGAAGGTGTGTTTTTTCTACTGAACTCTTCGGAGGAATGGATTTAGCATGCACAATATAATCACTAAGACATAATATCAATGCTTGACCACCAGAGAAAATATTCAGCTGGAAACGACACGGGCTCTTGGAATTGCCGCTATGAAATGTCGCTGCTAAAAGTAGTTTCCAAGTGAAACGGGAGTTTCGGTTGAAGAGATATTTTCTGAGAGATGTGTAGCATGACATTGTTGTATATCGTGTTTATGATCGGGCTGCGGGAAAAACATGTTCGAAATGTTATTTCCAAGAACATGAGAAGCTTGACCTCTTGACCAGTAAGAAACCCAACCCCGGCTAGCCGTAGGTTGGGCCTTGGAGCTAAGACATGGAGGGAATGCAGAGAAGGACCTGACTCCCAACTTACTTACAGTGTGTCCTATGGCACAATTTTCTTTATGTTTGGGTTATTTTAATGACGGATGATTTTTCAAATAAACTCAGTGAATGATGGTGATGTTAACTAATTACACAAAAGAGGAAAACATTTATGGGAAAACCAGGAATAAAAAACTAAGATTGAAATTTATGTGCACTTCGACTGGAGAAATATATGAAA
>CM076579.1:1057204426-1057296926 GCA_034641835.2 Pinus albicaulis
GATTCCAAGCTGTAAATTTTAGTAGATGTTCTATGCTTGGAGCAACTTTACTTTTCTCACAGCAATCATACAAATAGTTAAGTAAAATGCAGATAGAACATATAAGTGGATCTTATAGAAGACAAATCGGGGAATTGTGGAAATGTGGTGGTGCGTTACGGCGGTCAACAGGATGCTTCAACCAGCAAAGTCTCCTTGGTCAGCCAACCCAGAATGTGTCACAATAGTCCTCCAATCAGCAAACGAGTCAACTCAAGTCAACTCCAAAAAAGTCAACGCTGTCCTGAAAAAGTCAACGCAGGGCATCAAGCTAAAAGTCAACGCAGCAGCAGATTGGTCAACCCTTTGACCTTGATTTCTGTGCCAAACAGTACGGCCTTCCAAAATCGAACTTCTCACCAAATTTCAGCCCAATTGGACCATGCGTTGACCAAAGTCAACGCTGGTCAAACCTTCTGCAAAACCCTAGCTGCAACAACTTGTCCTTCAGCTCAGCCGTACAGAAATTCGTCCTTCTTCTCCTTCACACGTGTGGGCTGAACTCGTCCTCCAGGGAGCTCGTACTATCTCAGATGAGAGAAGAAGATGTGAGTTGTGTTGTGATGAAATGCTCTCCAACTTTGCCTGTATTTATATCCATCATTGGGGTGTGTGACACATCTGCTGGGGGTGTGCAACCTTAAGGCCGACCTGCACATATAATTTATTATGAATAATAAATTCAAAATAAATGTTCTGTTCATCGGATTAAGACATATTATATATGGATTTTACACCTCTCCGAAAGAGGAATCCAACAAAAATATTAGCCTCTTAATCTGAGCATCATAACATGGAGTTTGGACCTAGTTGTCCAAATTTAACACTCCCTCTCAACTAGGGAGAACTCCATCCATCAGTGCAATAAAACATCGTGCGTCATCCCGCCGTAACTTGCTTTGCTGGCCTCTTTATTTCAGAACAGAAGTGGGTCAGTAACAAAGACATCATCCCCCGACTGACATAATCAGTCCAGAGGTTCAAAACCTCTATCAAACTCATGAAGAGTATCCAACCAACTCAAAGTTGGTTCATCTGACCCGAAGTCAGGCAGAGGTCCCAGACCTCACTAAACTTGATCCCAGATCAAGTGGTTGGACCGTGTCATCCTAGATAGAGAGTACGGCAATCTCTGATGCGTCCATCAGTCTTTGCTAATAGTCTCTAGCTTTTCCCACCTCATTGGCCAAACGAGAGGTACTTCCCATGAGCCCTGAACTCAATGGGTAGGATGCATACAGGGCACAGATAAATGAGAGGCGAACCAGCTCAATAATCACAAAGGTGGGGCAGAAGCATTATGAGTGCTTATAGCTCCGAGAAGCTATCCCCAAAGCCCCCCAGAGCTCCCAGAGCTCATCGTCCAACAGAACCCACATCATAGGGTCTTTCCACGACACCAAGACTCTCACGGAAGGTTAGGAACTTGACCTTCCCCAGGGGCTTAGTGAGAATATCCGCGACCTGCTCATCAGTTCCTATATGATCGAGCCTTACGGCGCCTCGCTGTACCATATTCCGGATAAAGTGGTACCTGATATCAATATGCTTGGATCGGTCGTGGAACACAGGATTCTCAGTCATACGAATCCCACTCTGGTTATCACAGAGTATCACAGTGGTATCTAGCACAGGTCCAAACAGCTCACTAAAGAGCTTACGCAACCGTCTACAAATGTGCCATACTTAGCAAAGAATGTATTCGGCCTCCGCGGTGCTCAAAGCCACCGACTTCTCGCTCTCGCTCATCCATGAGATCGAAGCAGAACCAAGATTAAGCATGAAGCAAGATCCCGATGTGCTCTTACGATCCACCAATCGCTCACACTGCCAGCCCCAATCGGCATCAAGATATCCACCTGAGTATCACTCCTTGTGCTGTATCTCAGCCCATGGTTTATCGTGCCCCGAAGATATCTCAGAAGATTCTTGGCACCAACCCAGTGAAAATGACGAGGCTCAACCATCTGTTGACTCAAAGTGTTCACCGCAAAACATATATCCGGTCGGGTGTTCACTAAGAACATCAAAGCTCCTATGAGTTGACGATACTCAGTAGGATTGGCCAAGATAGGCCCAGCAGCGCTGCCACTCAACTTCTTAAAGTTGAGTTCCATCGGTGTCGACACGGACTTACAGTCCACCATACCACATCTTTCCAGAAGCTTCACAATGTATTTTCCTTGAGAAAGGAAAATCTCTCCAGGTCTCTGCCAGACCTCCAGGCCTAGGAAGTAGTGCATCAGTCCTAGGTCCTTCATCTCGAACTCAGCAGCGAGCTCCCTCTTACATTGATGAATGAGAGGTTCAGCACCTGTCAGGAAGAGGTCATCCACATACAGCACTAGAATGAGAGGCTTCCCCTGTACAACCTTGAAGTAAAGGTTCGGATCAACATTACTTCGAGTGAAGCCCAGCTTCATCAAGTAACTATCCATCCTCTCGTACCAAGCTCTAGGTGCTTGCTTTAACCCATAGAGGGCTTTCTTCAACCTGCAGACATGAGTGTCTCGATCCCGAACTTCAAATCCCAGAGGTTGTTCTACATACACCTCTTCCTTTATTGCACCATGCAGAAAAGCGGTCTTGACATCCATCTGATGAAGACTCCATCCTTGCGTAGCAGCAAGGGCTATGATTGATCGAATGGTGGTATATCGTGCCATAGGTGCAAATATGTCATCATAGTCAATTCCTTCCTTTTGAGAGAAGCCACGGGCAACAAACCTTGCCTTGAACTTTTCAGCACTCCCATCAGATCCATGTTTGATCTTGTAGAGCCATTTCGCGGTGACAACAGATTTGTCCTTCGGTCTCGGGACCACATCCCATACATCATTCTTCATTATGGACTCATATTCTTCGTGCATAGCATCCTTCCAAACTTGATGCTTTACGGCTTCCTCAAAAGATCCAGGTTCAGATTGTACAATAGTACTCATGGCACCTAGATACCCTTGGTATCTACACGGCTTCTTGCTTTCTCGGAATGTCCCCCTTGGGGCAGCATGACCCTCAGCATCTTCGAGGGTGTCCCTGAGCCATGATGGTCTCTTACCCAGTGAAGGAGATGGATCAATAGGTCCATTGGTCCTTCAATATTAGGCATTGTCTCATCCTGCGGTTCTTCTTGATTTCCAGGCCTTTCTTCATGATTTTCTCCAGATCTTGGAAGATCTACTACTTTCTTCAGGGAAGCATTTTCGTCAAAAGTGACATCATGGCTTATCTCTACTTCCCTTTGACCAGGTACATAGACTCTATAGGCCTTAGAAGTCTCACTGTAGCCCACAAACATTCCTTTCTTCCCAGAAGCATCTAGCTTACTTCTCTTTTCTTTCGGCACATGAAAATAGACAAGACATCCAAAAATTCTAAAATGTGAGACATCAGGTTTCTTACCAGAGAAAACCTCTTCGGGAGTTTTGGAGTCCAAAGCGGAATGAGGGCATCGGTTTTGAATGTACACAGCAGCATTTGCAGCTTCTCCCCACAGAAACTTTGGTAGACCCTGGTCACAAAGCATGGCACGGGCAGCTTCCACAATAGTCCTATTCTTGCGTTCAACAACACCATTCTGCTCAGGAGTATATGCAGTGGTAGTCTCCCTCTTAATGCCAGCTTCTCTGCAAAAGTCTTTGAACTCATTTGACTCATATTCAGTGCCATTGTCAGCCCTCAAAATCTTGATCTTCTTTCCGGTCATATTTTCCACCAAGGCTTTGAAGGTACGGAACCACATGAAAGCCTCATCCTTCTTCTTCAAGAAGTATATCCAGAAGTTTTGTGGAGAGAAGTCAATGAAATGCTGTAGTAAGATATATATTCCTCACAGTTACTAGCAACATACCGTAGGAGTGTCAATAGACTGTTTGCAATATATCGTATGTCTTTTATGTTTTACCCTGAGGGGAAAGGTCCCCTTGTATGTTTTCCTTCAGCACAGCCCTTACATACACCTTCATGATTATTTCCAAAGTCAGGCATCCCTGTCACCACCTTCCTTGCTTCGGGAAGGGCCTTGTAATGAAGGTGTCCAGATCTTCGATGCCATAGTTCGGTTTGTCGGATAGTATCACAAGTCATAGCTCCCAACGGGCTCCCTCCAACCTGGTAGAGTGTACCAACTCTAAAACCAATTGAGATAGCTTCCTTGAAGCTATCCTTCCACATGAGCACCTTTCCATCAGAGAAAGTTACATTGAATCCTTTGTCTTCCATGGCAGATACAGACACAAGGTTCTTCTTCAATTTAGGTACATAGAGTACATCTTGCAAATGTAGGACTTGTCCTTGAGACAAGTGGAGGGTCACAGTCCCTGTCCCTTTCACGGGATATGTGGCATTATCCCCAAGGATAATTTCTAGATTAGTATCCCTTTCAACCATGTCAGAGAGTGCTTCCTTGAATCCAGTGATGTTTCTTGAAGCACCACTATAGATTAGCCAGACATCCATAATGTCGGGCGGAGATGTAGCAGAGAGACCAGATACAAGAATATACTCATTTCTTTTATCAACAACATTAGACTCCTCATACCTGGTATTTCTAGACCTTTTAGAAGGTTGATTGTTTCCACCAAAGTGGGCCTTCCTCTTTCCTTTGGATTTGTCATTTCTTCGATTCCCATTCCTTCGGTTGTTGTTGTTATCATCACTATCGGGAGAATCCTTCTTGAAGGGGCATTCTCTAGCATAGTGACCAGGCCTATGGCAGGTGAAACATTTACCCTTCTTCTCTTGAGTCCTCGTTCTTCCTTTGTCCTTAGAACCACTAGAGTTCTTCTTTCGGGAATGAGCACCATAGGCAGCATTTCTGTCATTATCGAATTTCTTCATCCTTGTTTCTTCTTGCATACATCTAGACAGAAGCTCATCAAAGTTAGGAATGGTATTATTGTTGAGAATGGTAGTTGTGAATACTTGCCATTCATATGGGAGTCCTCCAAGTGCGGTGAGAACCATCTCACGATCAGCTATTGTCTCCGCAATAGCTAGCAGATTGTTCCTTGTTTCGGTCAATTTCAGAAAGAAAGTTTGAATAGACTCATCCCGGCCCTTCTTCATATTCTTCAACTTGTTCTTGAGGAATAGCACTTGGTTAACATTGTTTACCTTGAACATGAGGATCAATTTGTCATACATCTCCTTGGATGTGCCTAGTTCAGATATATAGGCAACCAGACTCTTATGTATGGATTCCCTGATCAACAGCTTTGCTCTGATTTCTCCCTTCTTATACTTGTTTCTAACAGCAGCGGTAGCATTGGATGGAGGTTCTTGAATCTTACCCGTCACATGATCCAAGAGATCATGATCTTCCAATTTTAGATCTAATATCATCTTCCAGGCATGGAAGTCATCCCTTCCAGTCATCTTGTCATTCTCCTTGAATTCAAGACTAGTGGAACCCATTTCTTCCGGTGGTGATTGCTAAAGATAGAGTTTGTCTTCACCTCAGCTCTGATACCATGTAAATTTTAGTAGATGTTCTATGCTTGGAGCAACTTTACTTTTCTCACAGCAATCATACAAATAGTTAAGTAAAATGCAGATATAACATATAAGTGGATCTTATAGAAGACAAATCAGAAACAGGAAAAATGTGGTGGTGCGTTACGGCGGTCAACAGGATGCTTCAACCAGCAAAGTCTCCTTGGTCAGCCAACCCAGAATGTGTCACAACAGTCCTCCAATCAGCAAACGAGCCAACCCAAGTCAACTCCAAAAAAGTCAACGATGTCCAGAAAAAGTCAACGCAGGGCAGCAAGCTAAAAGTCAACGCAGCAGCAGATTGGTCAACCCTTTGACCTCGATTTCTGTGCCAAACAGTACGACCTTCCAAAATCGAACTTCTCACCAAATTTCAGCCCAATTGGACCATGCGTTGACCAAAGTCAACGCTGGTCAAACTTTCTGCAAAACCCTAACTGCAGAAAATCGTCCTTCAGCTCAGCTGTACAGATTTGTCCTTCTTCTCCTTCACACGTGTGGGCTAAACTCGTCCTCCAAGGAGCTCGTACTAAATCAGATGAGAGAAGAAGATGTGAGTTGTGATGTGATGAAATGCTCTCCAACTTTGCCTGTATTTATATCCATCATTGGGGCGTGTGACACATCTGCTGGGGGTGTGAAACCTTAAGGTCGACCTGCACATATAATTTATTATGAATAATAAATTCAAAATAAATGTTCTGCTCATCGGATTAAGACATATTATATATGGATTTTACACCTCTCTGAAAGAGGAATCCAACAAAAATATTAGCCTCTTAATCTCAGCATCATAACATGGAGTTTGGACCTAGTTGTCCAAATTTAACACAAGCCAATATAGACAAAATATGCAACAGGAGGGAAGTTAGCCAGTACTGGAGCTGATGTACCTGGTCTGATATTGGCTACTGGGTTTGGAGCTTCACATTACTTTTTACGCAAGAAAAACATGAAACTAGGTGAGAACATGAGCCATGTATTATTTTGTTCACATTGCTCCAAAGAAGAAATTTGTCTTGGATGTTGAAACTTGAGATCTATGGAAAATCAATAGGATATGATTAGTTCCTATCTGAAATATCAAAATAAATCTGCATTAAAAAGAATAAATAAAAATAAAAATTGAAGCATTAGCACATTTGAGATTAGATGGGAAATGGACTGATTTGAACTTTATTACTGTCAGGTAGTCTGTCCAGCCTATGGGACTTGTAACAAGGGTTTCTAGAGTGAAACTTCATGAGTTCTTGCATTGGTGATTTCAGAAGGGAAACTAGTAGGACTGTTGTATAAATCAAAAGGTTAAAGGTCCTGTGGTTTGTCCTCTTTAGGGTGCTTGCTAGACCTGGAATTTGTTATGAGAAACACTGTATATCACTTTCTTAGATGGTTGTAGGTGAAGCATCTAAGAATGGGATGGTTGTCAGTATGGTCATTGTCTAATTTTCACAATCGTAAGCCCCTTTTCTTGATTCATACATTGGCCATTTCTATCTACCAAATTTAAATTTAAGTCATGCAAATTTGTCCTATTCTTCGGTTTTCAATATTCACTTTCAGTTCCACCCCTCAGCAGCCCTACCTATGTCAGCACATGTCTGTTTACAAAGGAATAAGAGATTAGGAAATAGGTATCTTGCCAAACACCCGGTCTGGTGTTTTTGCTAAGGATTCATATACAGAAGTATGAAGTCTTGACTTTGAAGTATTCTTGTACTTTGCTGCCTAACTTTATGTTTTTTGCTAATGCAAGGGATTTGCATTTTTTCTAGAAATTTCCTTTTAGGTTGCCATTGTCTACGTGCTTTAATGAATGCCATCCATTCAACCATTTGCAGTTCTGATTTTCCAAGTCCCAACTATTGTTTGTCAATTTCTGTTAATATTTCCTGCTAGGTTATTTGTTTAATAGCAGATAGTGTTAGATGATGTCACAGATGATAGGAATCTCCACAGTTCGCCATGAGTTCCTAAGGTTCTCCACGAGTTCCTAAGGTTCTCCACGAGTGTCTCATACTTTCTGCGTTGTACCGTTTAATCCCAGTCAACTGCCTCATCTTCTGGGTCCTGATTGTGGTTTTCTTTTAGTTTTATTGATTGGATCTACAACCTTTGGGAGAGTTTTGGTACCTCAAATAAATTATTTAATAGTTAATACATAGTTTGGTGACTGGTCACATTGACGAGAAACTTCACTGAGGTATCCTTCTTCGGTGCTATCACAAATTCGCAAATTCCATTAGGAGAAAAACTCATGCATATTACAGGTCACTGTAATACAGATGTACACTGCAGAAGAAGTTGATTTAGATGAGGCTAGTTTCATGGAATGGGCAACTTGTGAAATTAAATTATATTGGTAGAAAAATGGATGTTCTAACTTCTATGTGACAATGGATAATGTCGGAGATGCTGTCTGTTACACCATTTTTTGGTCATCTCACCTTTTATTATTAGATGGACCCAAGTACACCATGTAAGACCAGAGTTTTACCCCAAGTAAAGCGCTTGCACTATGTTAATTAAGGAAACCCCAAAAGGAATAATTAATTAAACCACAATTTAATTATTATTCCCAGTCATGTTTAACCCAAAAAACAAAGAAATTAATGAGATACACCCATAGTTATCTTATTATTTTCTAGGAATAATTATTTAAATAATATTCCTTGTTAAATATGACCAAATCAACCACTATTAATTAAATAAATCATTATTTATTTGATTATATCTCAACCACTTCCTTAAAAGGATAAATAAATCATTTATTTATTTATTCTTCACTAATCAAGGGATTTTGACCCAAGTCAAAGTCCCTTTCCCTCCAACAAATAATAATAAAATATTCCATAGAGGTGGATCTAGATTTGGTTAACATTATTTTAATCATGCACCAAGATCTAGAATGACCCAATATTTTGTTATAAATAGGAGGGTTTTCCCCTTCATTCTTCACCTTTTGTTGCATATTAGATCACTCCGGATCTATACACTTGGTCTCATTTCTGCCATTTTGCTCCCATTGAGCTCTACCTTCTACATTGGGTTTTCTACATCTACAAGAGAGAAAGCTTAGATCTCGAAGTCACGAGGGACTACAAAGAACCCATCCCATTGAGGAGATGCTGGATACACCTTCTTGTTTCCTCCCGGTGTGCCCTCGTAATATAAAAATTCATTCCAAAAAAATCGTGTTCTTGTCTTGTCTGTTGGATGCATGGAGCAAACTCTTTGCTTTACTTTCGCTTAATGTCTTTCCATTTATAGATCCGTTTTTTGTTGCGGCACTTTAACTACTAATTGCAGATACGAAGATGTTTTGCGAGCCCTATATTGTTGTTAGGGCTATTAGTTATGCGTAGCTAAAGTGGTTCTTTTTCGTACGCTTCGACGAAGAATTCATACTAACAAATGGCGACTCCACACGGGTTTTAAATTACGACCATCGTCGTTTTTCATATTCACGCATATCCAGCTACTTCGAGGCCCTAGGGCTTCTTTTCAGTCGCTTAGTTTTTCTCTTTTCATGTCATTTTTCTCACATAAAACCCTAAAAACTTAAAATTTCTAACTTCAGTGTGTTTCGGCCCTATTGCGCCAGGGTAGCGACACCGGCCCAAGCAGCGAGACGGCATTTTTTCGAGAAAATACGCAGCAGAAACAACCGGAACGAGGAGAGTCGCACCTTTTGGCCCAAAACTCGCGACACGGGACGCACTTTCCCTCAGCATCGTTTCAGCGACCTCAACTCGAGATCGGGTCGAGAACACGCGACACTGCCTTTTTTTCCAGCATTTTTTTACGTAATTTTTCTACGGGTTCTGACTGCGGCCTCCGCCGGGGTTTTCCGACCTCCGTCTCGGCCAGCCTTGACCAAGATCGATCTGCATTTTTACTCATCGAAGTGGGAACCCGGCCCCTTGGGGCTTTAGTACCCTCCACTTTTTTTGTGGAAGAGTTTTAATTTGTTTCGGTATAGTCGGTTTCGGAGCTTCGGGTCCCCTCTTTTCGGATCTATTACCTCACTTTCGAGATCCTTTGAAATCGACCTCTTTTCCTTTCAAATCACCTCTTGTCGTTTTGTGTGGACCTCTCTAAAGGCCTCCGCCTTGCCCTCCCCCAGGTTTTTTGCTGATTTCCCTTTTTCCCACCCTGCCCCTCTCGTCTCTTGGTCGTGATCTGCACCCCTTGTACGCAGCTTTATCCTCCGGATCTCGTCCCATTTGACCCTAGATCACGTTGAGCTTCCTTTGTGTGTGTTTCCATAGTTTTTCCCTTTCTTTTCAGTATAGTTTTGAGAGACCCACCTTCTTGGGTTAGATAGATGCATACGTGTCGTTATTTATTTTCTGTTATTTCATCATTTTATCTCGTTCTCTATAGGTTTATTTTCAGCTACGCAGCACACTTTTTTGCTCTCAACAACGGAAAGGGTTTTTTAAAAACTTAAAATTAATGCACACCACACATCGACCCTAAGTGAAGAAAGCGCTTCGGGTTTACACCGCACGGCAAAGACTCTAAAATCAATTGTCACTGCACCTTATCTGCCCTTGACCTTCTTAATTCTGTCCCTTTACGCCTTGCCGGTTTCCTTCTTCCTGTCATCATTGCGCCCCCAAGGCGCGCGTTCCGAGCCTCCTTGGCCTTCACCCTCTGCCTCACGGGTCGATCGACCTGCTCGAGTCCCACCATCGTCGAGCCGGTCCTCCGCTGATTCTTTGGGCTCTCCTTTTCCTTACGGTTCTTCCCCACTGTCACCTCCACTATGTACGGTCCCGGGGCCTAACACTAGCGGGAATCCCGGCCCTAATGCCGGGACTACTACTGCGAGAACCACTCACAGGGGAACTACCTCGGCTTCACCCGTGCTCCCCTTCTGTGGCGAGGCCTCGGCCTCCCCGATCCGGACCGGTTGATAAACGACCCTATACATCATGACGCTAGTTGGCCCGCTATGCCGACAAAGCTCCCTTCCGACATCCCAAAGTTTGAAGGTCGTGCTGGGAGAAGATCCTTCAAATCATGTTCGATCTTTCCACATGTGGTGTTCATCTACCTCCATTATCGATGACTACTGGTTTCGTCTTGGGCTGTTCCAACGCACGCTTACGGCGAAGCTTCTAAGTGGTATGTTGACCAGCCCACTTCCTCTCATACCACCTTTGCAACTCTTGCCCGGGGCTTTTTTTTTATCTTACTTCAGCTTCCCCTTCATTATGACACTGGTATCGAACTCTTGACTTCCTTCAAGCAAACCTCTTCGACCCGCCTTTCTACCCATGTCCGGGAATGGCGAAGACGGCGGAGCTTATGCCAATCTCCTCCCTTCGAAGACCAGTGTCTACATGGTACGGTTCCTTAGATCTCTTTTGTCCCCCTATCGGGAAAGATGTCGCATCCCATTTTCCTCAAACCGAAGAAGATGCCCTCAAATGGCGTTAAAGTATGACTTTGATCTACGCTCGGACGAGAGTTATGATCCTACTGGTCCCTACCCGATCTTCCCACACCCAATGATGCCCATACACCGGGGGCACCTCATGCCGCCAACAGATATCATTGGACCCATCTCTCATCCATCCGTTCAACCTCACATGAGCTATGGTTTTCACTGGGGAGGGGGCACTACTCGCTCACCTCTCCCCCCTCCCGTGCTGTGCATCCAGGATACTGACATGCCTCATCCTTTTGCCCAAACTCCTACTTACCTCAATGTTGCCCAACCTAACCATTACCCTTATCCACACGACCTAGCGCGCCAACTCCTCCGAGCATATGCCCTTTCACCTCCCTTGCCTTCTCACCCCGCATAGCAGTGCTCCCCGCCCCCTCGAGCGCGGTGGATGCACGGCAGGGATTCATGGCTACCCAACCACCGACGGACGGTGGCCACTCCACCTGTCCCCTCCGGTTTCCTCCAATTACGAGATCCTCATGATGAACTACGATCCGCCTCTCACCGTCGACCTTAACCTTCACACTCGGTCTCGCCGGTACCCCAAGCCTCTTGCTCGGGCTCCGCTCCCAGAGCCCCCCCTCTTCGAGGGTTCGCGAGCCTCTTTCGACATCCAATGGCCCACTTACACATCCCTCAACCACAAAGTTGAGGTTCATCCAAAGATTCCAGCGACCATTACGCCGAAATGCTGTCTCGGTCGAGCCGCTCGATCGTATAGCATAGTAGATGATTTGGCGCAGATCCCTGCTTTGTCATTTCCCTACTCGGAACTCCTCCGGTCATGCCCTTCCCAAAAGAAGGCTCTACTATCTGCCGTGGGCGCTGTAGATCCCGTGACGACCGAGATGATTGTTTTCGACGCCACCCAATCGGACCACCCTCCCTCTCTCCTTCGTCGCCTTCCAAATCTCGGTCAAAATACGAAACGCCATCGTTTCGGTGTATCATTGACGAGGGGGCATCCACCTACGTGATGTCAGCTTCGGTTTGGAAGCAACTCGGATCCCCCTGAGTACAGCCCCTTCCACGATCACCCTTAGAGCGTGGGACGGTCATGCCTCCCGGCCCCATTGGCTCGTTTCAGTAGCTGTCCCATCACCCTCGCCGGGTAAGGCCCGATTTGCGTTGACGTCGAAGTCACCGACGCCCCCCCTGAGACTACAACATTCTATTGGGGCGAAGCTACACCTATGCCATGTCTGCTGTCCCATCCGCGGTTTTCTACGCAAGATGTCTTTTCCACATAATGGGAAGATAGTCACCATTGACCAGCTATCTTATCATGAGTCGCAGTCTCGGACCTCCTCGGGAGACGACCATCTCTTCTGTGCCAACGAGCAAACCGTCGATTCTTTGACCGTGTCTCCCCCGGCGTCTATAAAGATTCCACCACCGCTTGGTACTTTCACTCATCTTCCCCCCCCTCTTGTTACCGATCCCGGCTGTCGAATGTTTGCATGATGCAATCGTCTCGAGCCACCCGTGAGGCGGCTCGCCTCGGCTAGTCCGCAACCTCCCCCCCACCTCCCGCAACCCGCTCCTAGCCATTCCTCTCGGCCAGCCGGGACCTCCTCCCCCTTCGGCCCTCCCCCACGGTGGTATCCCCAGAACACTCTTTATCCTCGGCTCGGTTCCCCCTAGCCTTAACCATCTCGGAGCCGTACCTCTGGTCATTACCTGTAGGACAGATCCCCTTCTCGGCTCCCCCTCCCGGGTATATTCGTCCCCCGTCATGGCCACCCTCTCTCTCCCTAACTTGACCTTGGGCATTCGAGTGCGGTACCTTGACCCCCCGATCGCCACCCCCCCTGGTCACCCCCAAACCTTATATGGCTTTGACAAGGTCACCGGGTCCCCCCTTGCTTCCTCCATAGCCACCGTGCCCCCGCAGCACCTCCACGGGACCCTTCTCTGTTGCGACGGCTCCCGGGGAAGAAAGGCAAAGCCCGAAAAGGGGGCAACCCATCAAGATCCGGCCCCCCCAGAGCATCCCTTACCCTCCCACGACCACTAGAGCTCGCCATTCGATGCGCTTTGTGTGATGTCGTCGGTCATGCCACTCACATGTGTCACTGAATTGCCCCACCTCAAGCTTTCGGTCAACGAGACATTCCCCGACTCCCTGATCTCCCGAGAGTCCATGTCACTATCCCCGACTCCTCCCAAAACTCAAACACTCGCGCACTAAACCACCCTTGTGCCTTGTGCGATTTTCACGGCCATTACACCCACCTCTCGTCCCCCGCCTTGATGAGTGCGTTCCTCCTTGGACTTGTACCGCCAATTCAAGGCCGCTTCGATCGGACCCGAGAGGAAATTCACATTCGCCTCCCGCTTTTTAAGCCAACGGAGCCCTCGGTCACCATTTTGTACTGTCATCATCCATGAGACCATTTGGGGAACGTTTCATCGAATCCTCCCCCTGTTGTTTCGCTCTGACCTTCCTTCGGCGGTCATCTTGGGCTCAACATCGGTAGATCCGTTATCTACTTACTCTTCGGTCACCCATTGTGACGATGCACATGTGAACCTCTCTTCTCATGATGATGATTCGAGCCACTTCACCATGTTAGGTGGTTCTTCTTCCATCAGTCACCCCCATCTTCTATCACGATGACGACATTATGGAAGAAATTCCCACCCCTAACTTTATCTATTCCCCCTTACATCGAACCCATGCGTTGACACCACATCCACCTTGTGGCCATTACATCAAAACCAATGTTTGGGTAAGGGGGGCACCCACATTTGAGAGACCACGAGACGCCATTCTCCACCACTCTCCTAGTGTATCCGGTCGTGTTGACTCTAGACCCGATATTCTTCCACATTTAGATGAACCTCTAGAGTCCCATATCACTTCGAATCACTCTCGGGACGATACCCCTTATCGTTCCCTCATCTTTCATCAACGACCCGTCTCTTAGACATTATTGTTGACCAACCTATAGCTTTTTCTACGAGAGCATCGGTTCATTATCTCTAAATCCTCCTTTTGGGATAGTGACACCGAGGTATGCCAATTCGGAAACTTAAAGTCCATTTGATCCCTATATGCGGTACCAAAAGAGATTGGTAATCCTCCATTTCCTTTCTCAAAGCTGCATAACCATAACCGAGAACAAATGGCACACCACATCATTAAAATGTGTTTAGATTCCCATTTTTCTAGATACATTTTGGCATGACCCACACCATGCTTGGGGGGCACCTACGCCCCCCAACCATAACCCTCCTCACCTCGTTTTTTGGAGAGGAGGTTGTCTTACCAATCAAGTGTGAAATTCCTTCTCTACTAACTAGCCAGTTGAACTTCTCACGACACCCTCACCGCTAGAACAATGACTTATCATGCTTGAGCGTGCCTCACGAAGACCGCCGTGTTGCCTTGCAAACCATGGAAGCGGCCAAAAAACGCACCAAAGCTCGGTATGACCGAAAAGTCCAACCTCGCACTTTTCGCGAAGGCGACCTTGTTCTAGTATATGAAAAAGGCCCATGATGTCCTAGGGTCATGGGAAGTTTGACTCATTATGGCTAGGCCCTTACATCATTTGTAAGGATTTGTAAGGATATCCAGACATCTCGTTTTTTCATTCTTTTTCTACTTCACCAAAATCCAACTCCCGACCATAAAATGACGACCAAACCCCCCCCTCATCTCCCCGGGTCGCGATTTTACGCATTTCTGGACCGAGTCGCACTTGTTGCCCTAATACCCAGCGTCTCGGGTCGTACTTTTTGCCCCAAAAGAGTGCGACCGGCCATAGAGATGAAGGAGGGGGCATGCTCGGGGGTTTTGGGCCCTCAACCTACAAATGTAATCCATCAAAATGCGAAAGAGCAAGGTTAGGCCTCTCGCCTCCAGGCGACAGAGATCTCGAATCCAACGGTCGGTTTGTGCGCTACGTTCGCCGCAAGATTTAGGGCCTTCTCTCCTCTCGAAATTCACCACGACAACAATAGCAAATGAATGCTTTTGAAGGGAAAACGCCTCATTAAAAGAGAACCCCCGTTTTTTCTTTCGACTCATTTGCGACTCACACCGTAGCCCCCGTTCGACGAACCGTCGACACACGCCGGGATAGATCTCAGCGAGCTCTCAAATGGGTTTTACTTAGTTTTTTGGTGATTTGATACTTCACTAGGACATCTTTTTTTCACGAAGGGTCACTTCACCACTCCTTAAAAATCGAATTTCCTCACTTACGACACTTGTACTTGGGGCACCACATCGCCCCCTTACTTGTCCATGTTCGTGTTGATTTTTCGTCATGAGTGCCCACTTTGTACTCATGTTTCTATGACCCCCCATTGGGGGCCTTTTCTTATGTGGCAAAGCACTCTACGGTCGCCCTTGTTTAGAGCATCCAGAGTCGAGTCATCATTGCATTCATGGAGTCTATCCCTGCGTCCTTTTGCACCCCCACTATAGCCCTCCATCCTTCTTTGCTTGGTTCCTCCCTTGTGTCGCATATCATGACCTTCGATCCCACCGTCCCCCTATCCCTTTCGATATTGTGTCGGTCGGCTGCCATGTCATTCATGCCCTTTATGCTCTAACAAGGGAAGTCGTCCATTCGCCACTCCATCCTCCCCCTTTCCACTATCATCATTGGTGTCGCGCCCTGTCTGTCGCTCTATTGTTCTTCTCTCGTGCCTTAGTTGAGGGTCTCTTATTGCCTCACCTACGGCGGACCTCCCTTTCTGTCGACATCGGCGCATTTATTCCGAGAAGCAAGGTCTAGAGGGCGGTGTACCTTGGTTCCCGACTTCCACTCTTGTTCGAGTGCCTCGGATCGAGGCGGGGGGGATCTCTCACTTCCCTTTGACTTGATTACATCTCCGGCCTCCTTTCGGCATGATCGAGATGAGTATCTTCCCAGACGATCCCAGGTGACTCAGCCCGAGCGGCTCTTGATGATTCCGGGCGTGTGTGAGATGTCTCGGCCCTCATGAGGGGTGGCCACTGACAGGTGCCCCCCCACATGCCGGATGACCTCTTCATTGCAGCCTTTGATGCCGCTCCAGATTTTGATGATGTTGGCCTTAGCCACCCGCAACGCCTCCATGATTTGCATGTATCGGTCGGGATTTTGTGAGCCCTTCCCCATTTACTGAGGGGCATTTGGGTTGTATTTATCTCATGTACTCGGATATTATTGTACTAGTCACAGAGTCATTATCCCCAGGTACGACATGTATGTGAGACTCTTCATTGTATTTTTTATCGGCCTTTGTTTATGCAAAGTTCGTACTCTATGGTTCGGTCCCTTGTTTACGGGACACACTATTCTTTTGTACTTTGTCACGAGCGGGCATAGGTATGCCTCCCCCGTCGCCTTCGACTTCACAGTACCCTCTCATAAAAAGAGACTTGTTGCACCCTGCGAGTCTCGTCTCCTTAGGGTCTAGTCCTTGACACACTATCTACCTCACACTTCTCTCTACGACATCCCCTTTCATTGTCCGAGTGATTGTATTCTTACAACGTACTTCGAGTCATACGATTTGCTCCTAACACTCGCACGCCGGGGGCAATCATTACACCATTTTTGGTCATCTCACCTTTTATTATTAGATGGACCCAAGTACACCATGTAAGACCGAGTTTTACCCCCAAGTAAAAACTCGCTTTCACTATGTTAATTAAGGAAACCCCAAAAGGAATAATTAATTAAACCACAATTTAATTATTATTCCCAGTCATGTTTAACCCAAAAACAAAGAAATTAATGAGATACACCCATATTTATCTTATTATTTTTCTAGGAATAATTATTTAAATAATATTCCTTGTTAAATATGACCAAATCAACCACTATTAATTAAATAAATCATTATTTATTTGATTATATCTCAACTACTTCCTTAAAAGGATAAATAAATCATTTATTTATTTATTCTTCACTAATCAAGGGATTTTGACCCAAGTCAAAGTCCCTTTCCCTCCAACGAAAATAATAATAAAATATTCCATAGAGGGTGGATCTAGATTTGGTTAACATTATTTTAATCATGCACCAAGATCTAGAATGACCCAATATTTTTGTTATAAATAGGAGGGTTTCCCCTTCATTCTTCACCTTTTGTTGCATATTAGATCACTCCGGATCTATACACTTGGTCTCATTTCGCCATTTTGCTCCCATTGAGCTCTACCTTCTACATTGGGTTTTCTACATCTACAAGAGAGAAAGCTTAGATCTGAAGTCTTGAGGACTACAAAGAACCCATCCCATTGAGGAGATGCGGATACACCTTCTTGTTTCCTCCCGGGTGCCACAGTAATATAAAAATTCATTCAAAAAATCGTGTTCTTGTCTTGTACGTTGGATGCATGGAGCAAACTCTTTACTTTTCTTGCTTAATGTCTTTCCATTTATAGATCCATTTGTTGCGAAAGCACTTTAACTACTAATTGCGAGATCCGAAGATGTTTTGCGGCCTATATTGTTGTTAGGGCTATTAGTTATGCGTAGCTAAAGTGGTTCTTTTTTCGTACGCTTCGACGAAGAATTCATACTAACAACGTCGTCGACATGAAATGTCATCGGTTATGTAGTCGAGAATGATGTCACGATTAATGTCTTAGGTGATGTTCTTCGATTATAAGTGCCCTCCTATATTGATGCCCTTCTTGGCATTGGTGTAGCTTTGTAAATGAGACTTCTTGTACGAGATGTTCTCTTGTTAAAATTATGATGGCTTTGACAAATATTAATTGTTGCACTTATGACACCTTGTATGGTTGTTTTATCGGTTGCAATAATGATGTCTTGTACATTCACCATCTCATTCTCCTTAATAATGATGTCTTCAATTGACGTGGTCCTTTCAATTAGGGTGTCTTGAATGGATGCCCTTTTATCTATGAGAATGATGCTTTCTAGGGAGGTTCTCACGAGCTACAATTTCTGCATGGAATTATTTAATGGGAAATAACATGGCTACAAATTAACATAGTACATCGTCAATTGAGAAAACTCGTGTTCAAATTTCCTTGAACCCAACAACCCGGCAATTTACTACCTAGCAGATTACGGGATCCGTCGAGGAGAAGGTAGCACCTAAATTATTCACTTCGAACATATTGTTTTAAATTATTCACTTCATGATGAGAGACCAATCATAAGAATATTCTTATTTTGTGCGGGCATCGCAATCCATGAGCGGGGAGGAATTGACGGCAAACAATAAACCACATTGCTCGAGAGGCATTCAACAAAATTGGCGGATCTTTGGTGTTTTTTTCTCAAATTCACCCTGACCGATTCAAACGTTGGCTGATTCTTCTTACCGTATGTTCAAACGCATCTCCCAAAATATATATCCATCTAGAAGGTAATGACTCTTTGAGCCCTTTGAAAATACACCACATAATAATCTCTGCGCAATTGTTTTGAGCTTTGCTTATCAACTCACCAATGTCTCGGGTCCAAACAAGTTTCCTTCAAGGATCAAAGTAATTTCCTCTTTTCAAATAGAGTTTAGAAGCATTTGAGCAGTTTCGGAGTTGTTGCTTCGACCATACATTTAAAGGTCTCAAATTGCTTTATTTATATGTATTTGCATCCATTTAAAGGTCTCAAATTGCTTGATTTATATGTATTTGCACCCATTTAAAGGTCTCAAATTGCTTGATTTAAAGGTCTCCTCCTCATATGATGTACTATTTTGAATATTCTATTATTTGCATATAAAACATTATAAAGCCTCTTGCACAGCTTGTTCTCATCTCTTTTATTTGAACATAATTCCGATAATCATTGCATTCATGAAGAAAGGATATATTCATGTGAAACCACGTCAATTTCGCTTCTCTTGGCTAATGCCATCACCTACATCCCATAGAGAATCCGACAATTGAATGTCGACTTGACCAAAGGCATTGCTTACTTCTACTGAGATTGAACAAGAGAATCAAAAATCTCTCCTTCCGGGGATCATTACGCTCGTGCTTTGAACTTGAAGTTTGCCTCTTTTCCCTTCTCTTCTATCACGAGACTCCAAAAACTTGCTTGCAGTCCATCCTTTCGTCTCCTCTCGCCCACTAAAATTTCAAAAGCACTTCATCCTCGCCCTTATATGCTCCTTCGATTTGAAATCCAAAATCATCATTTCCACTATTCTTGTTTTCCGTATTTACTTTTGTTGAATGCTGTATTTTGTGCTAGGTTACGAGTATATTGTTTTAAATTATTCACTTGAAGCGAGAGACCAATCATAAGAATATTCTTATTTTGTGCGGGCTGCAATCCATGAGTCGAGGAGGAATTGACGACAAACAATAAACCACATTGCTGGAGGCATTCAACAAAATTGCGGATCTTTGGTGTTTTTTCTCAGAATTCGGCTAGATTGTTCGGACGTTGGTCGATTCTTCTTACTTGTATTTTTCAAACCCATCTCCCAAAATATATAGCCATTTAGAAGGTAATGACTCTTTGAGCCCTTTGAAAAATACACCACATAATAATCTCTCGCCCAATTGTTTGAGTTGCTTATCAACTCACCAATGTTTGGTCCGGACAAGTTTCCTTCAAGGATCAAACTAATTTCCTCTTTTCAAATAGAGTTTAGAAGCATTTGCACTGTATTCTGAGTTGTTGCTTCGACCATACATTTAAAGGTCTCAAATTGCTTGATTTATATGTATTTGCACACATTTGAGCTGAAAGCTATATTGTGCAAAGTTTTTTTCAAGCTCAAAAGTATTATCCACGCCTATAGAAGCACGAACCCCAATAATCACTTACGAAAGTGGCCACTTTCACCAAGTAGAATATGTGCTTCATAAACATCATCAAACCTCAAACCTCAATTTCCCTTCCAAGTTTTTTCTCTATAACAATTTTTTTGTGAGTCTCGCTTTACTGGGACACCAGTTAAAAACTTTCTTTCACTTGAAAATTCACAACAATTGATTTTAAATTAGCCTCACATGGGTTGTATTTCATTTTTAGTATATTTTGCTTGATTATTTCTTTATACAATCTCCCCACTTTTCTTATCCATGTTCCGACGTTCCTTTGCACCTCTTGGTGCAATTGCTAGTTATAAGAGTATTTAAGATTCTGGACCTATTGATCTGAGATGGATATTGCAATATAAATCTGAAAGATTCATGAGATTACTTCATGTTTGATCATATTTTTTTAATGATAAATGTTATCTTGCGGGGAAAATTTCAAAATTTGAAGTCATATTAATTCGATACATTGATGCAAATTCATACGCGGTGCGATGTATATGATGGAAATTTCATTTTTTATAGGTTACTTTTAGTTTAATTATATCATTTAGCTCGATGCTTTCCATATATTTAACTAAACCTTTCTTGCTTAACAAGACTATGTCATTTCCATGTTTTAGTGAAATTGTTTATGGTTTAATACTCTCATACAACCTTTATCAAGTTACATGCACCCTCATTCGAAAAAACAAGAGAATTTTGCTTGCCATGACTAAGTTTCTTTGTCATTGTTAACTTAAGAAAGTTTTTTAGCTAAGAAACTAGTTTCAAGGTGATGGCATAACTTGTCATATAAATTGAACATAATTTATATCCAAAATGTTAACTTGTAAACTACTTAGTTGGTTTTAGGCTTTCCATTTAAAATCTACTTCAGTTTGAACTTTGAACGATTTGTTCCATAGACTTGAATATTAAGAGATTTTGGTGTAAGGATTAAAAATTAGCTCGTAAAGCGCTCTCGGTTATTCATTTGTTTTTATCTAATATAAAATTTACTATTAAATTAGAACCACTCAGCACAAAATACGTCATAGATCAAGATCATACTTTGTAGAGTGTCGTAGAATAAAAAATAGGAGCAAGGACATTGAGTTCTTTCGGTTTTCCTGGTTCTTATTCCTTTGGTGTTATCTTTGCAACTTTAGGGGCAATTGCTAGTTTAAAGTCTAATTCTTTAAAGGGTGCTAGCTCAATGGAAGAGCACCCGCTTTACAAGCAGGAGGTTGGTGGTTCGATTCCATCGTGCCCTGATATTCATATATAGGGAATGACGAAGATCAGTTTTTGGTGACGGATGCTCTTTTGACCATCACCAATGAGTTTATGGTGAGACTTTTTGACCCTCACCAAAATATGAAATGGTGACGGTCAACGAATGCCACCATATATATGCATCAATAGTGACGACCATTAAAGGTCCGTCACCATAAATCGTTGTTGTATATATGAAATGGTGAGGGTCACTGTTTGTCATTATAGTCATTATTCGTGACGGACCTTGATGTCACCAATGCGTTTATGGTGACGGTCAATGAACGTCGCCATATATATGCACCAATAGTGACGGCCATGAAAGGTCCATCACAAAAAATCGTTGTTGTTCATATGAAATGGTGACGGTCACTATCCGTCATTGTAATTAATATTCGTGACGGACCTTGAATGTCACCACAACACATACTTTCGGCGACGCCACTTTTGGTGACGTTCAGTTTTTCTGAATATTTGAGCTCAATAGCTCAAAGGAATCACTTCAAGAGAGTTTAGCATTGTATTCTTCATACCACCAACACCTAATAAAGGTATAATTATCCATTTGTCTTATTGGGTTGTTTCTCCATTTGAGCATTTGTATCTTGTTTATTTTTTGTTTTAGTTCAGAGTGTTGTATGCTTAACTTACCCTATGAGTTTTGTTTACATTTTTTTATACTTTTCACTTATAGTAACATCATTATTCTTTGTATTATTTTGTAAATAAAAACCAACTACTAAAGAGGTGCATTTTGGTACATCCTTGTAGCAAGAAAACCACCACAGGAATAGCGACTCCACTGAATTCCTCTTCTTAAGTTAATGGTTGTCTTTTGTAGGTCATTCTTCCTACTCAAAGTTTGCTAGAAACCGTTCTTTCATTCTTTGTGAGTTTCTCATCACATTTAGAGACTGTTCCAAAGAGAAGAGAGTGAAATTTTGTTATTTTTGCATGAGAATGCACATTATGATCTGACAGATGTGCACTCTGTGCCTATGGGAAGATAGCCGGCAGACCAATAAGCCAAAATTTGGCATATTTTTTCCATTTGTAAGGTGATTGGAAATCCATAATAACTTTCCATCATTGTGTTCTACATTTTACTACTCTTAGGATAGTTAGTTGCTGCACTGAATCTCAACTCGTAAGGAAATTAGGAGTTTTTTAATTTTAGTTAATATTTTCAAATTACAAATAATTTAAGTAGGAGAAACGAAAGTGGCCCTAATCCACGCATGCTTTTAGAACAAGTTATTTTCTCATAGAAATACATAACACATAACTTAATTAGTCAAAAATTAAGTAGCCCATAAATCCATATATCTTTTACTAGATAAGTTGCTTCATTTTTTTGCATTAGATTCGGGACTAAGGTCAAAGTGTCGATAAAAAAAGCGAGTAATCTCTGTTATCCTTGCCACCTCTTAGTGAGCCTAGACAAGCATATGAAAACTTTCTTAAGACAAAATGAACAACCATATCCCTATAGTTCAACATAGTGTAATTAGGCAAAGTGTAAGCGACTCATAATCCGTGCATCATTTCAATTTTTTGCAAGGAACAATCACATATAGTGTAATTAGAAAAGGAATGTAAAGGATCATCGAATATCCAAATCTCATCACACTCCTGATTGTTCACTTCGAAACGCACACGAAGCATTGGTGAGTTTTGAACCAAAAGTAACCTAGTGTTTTGGGACCTTTGTTCTTATCATATGTTTGCTTCACAAAATCATATCCTAAAGAAAAAATGAGACTCCTTAAAAATAAAAATAATTTGAACTCATTAAATTCTCCCCACAAGGGCAGTAAAAGAAATTATATTTCAGGTTAGGAACAACGAGGGTAGGCATCCAATAAGCCGTCATGGTCATAATACATTTTGAAACATAAATGTTGACATTTTAGGGAGCTTTAAATCCATCTATTAGCCCATGAAACGAATACATGAGAATTATATAGACCCATTTCATAGGGGGTTAAGCTTAGGACTAGTGCATGCGGCACTCTTTGGGGCTACCCGACCCATCTAGTTCTCAGTACAGGTAACCGATTACCAATAAGCTCAGGACTCGAATTATCACGTGGTACGATGGTACTTAGTGGACAAAACTAGGGCATGCTTCCCTATAGGTGATGATGCAGGTAGTACTCAATCATTATACCATTACCTTGGTCAATTCTTTAACTGCTAGAAGACGTCGTCAATTCTTTTGGGATGTTTTCCCCAATACCCATTAGAATATATCCTCACAAGGGTTATTTACATTTAAATTGTAAGGATGATTAGTTTTGTATATGATTTTGGTATCATACGCAAGAAAAAAAATGAAAACCTCGTATTTTTCTTGATTGATAACATATTTTAAAGTTAAAGAGGAAAAATACCTTTTAATTTTTCTCTTTATTTTATGCATATGATTATATTATTGCTTTGATAGAAATAATCCTACCTCCAAAATCACAAATACCAACAAGAGTACACTAATGAACATCATAGGGGACCTGTTAAAATTGGACAACTAGGTCCAAACTCCATGTTGTGATGCTCAGATTAAGATACTGATATTTTTGTTGGATTCCTCTTTCGGAGAGGTGTAAAATCCATATAAAATATATCTTAATCCGATGAGCAGAACATTTATTTTGAATTTATTATTTATAATAAATTATATGTGCAGGTCGGCCTTAATGTTTTGCACCCCCAGCAGATGTGTCACACACCTCAATGATGTATATAAATACAGTCAAACTTGGAGAGCTTTTTCACACCAACTCATCACACATCTTCTTCTCTTCTCTGATTTAGTACAAGCTCCTTGGAGGACGATTTTAGCTCACACGTGGGAGGAAGGACGAATCTGTACAGCCAAGAGGAAGGACGAAATTGCTGCAGCTAGGGTTTCCAAGGAAGTTTGACCAACGTTGACTTTGGTCAACGCATGGTCCAAAAGGGCTGAAATTTGTTGGAGACTTCGATTTTAGGAGGCCGTACACATTGGCACAAAAATCGAGGTCAAAAGGTTGACCGAACTTGGAGCTGCGTTGACTTTTATGTTGCTGCCCTGCGTTGACTTTTCTGGACAGCGTTGACTTTTCTGGAGTTGACTTGTGTTGACTCTGTGACTAATTTGAGGATTGTTGTGACACATTCTGGGTTGGCTGATCAAGGAGACTTTGCTGGTTGAAGCATCCTGTTGACCGCCGTAACGCACCATCACATTCTTCTGTTTCTGGTTTGTCTTTTATAGATCCACTGATATGTTCTATCATCATTTTACTTAACTGTTTGGGTGATTGCTGTAATAAAAGTAAAGTTGCATCAAGCATAGAACATCTACAAAAATTTACATGGTATCAGAGCTGAGGTGAAGACAAGCCCTACCTTTAGCAATCATCATCGGAGAAAATGGGTTCCACAAGTTATGGATTCAAGGAGAATGACAAGCTGACTGGAAGGGATGACTTCCATGCCTGGAAGATGATATTAGATCTCAAATTGGAAGACCATGATCTCATGGACCATGTACTGGGTAAGATACAAGAACCTCCATCCAATGCTACTGCTACTGCTAAAAACAAGTATAAGAAGGGGGAGATCAAAGCAAAGCTGATGATCAGGGAATCCATTCATAAAAGCCTGGTGGCCTACATCTCTGAGTTGGGCACATCCAAAGAGATGTATGATAAATTGATTCTTATGTTCAAGGTAAACAATGTAAACCAAGTGTTATTCCTCAAGAATAAATTGAAGAATCTGAAGAAGGGCCGGGATGAGTCTATTCAAACATACTTTCTGAAATTGACCGAGATCAGGAATAATCTGCTGGCTATTGGGGAGACAATAGCCGATCGTGAGATGGTACTCACCGCACTTGGAGGACTCCCATATGAATGGCATGTATTCAACACTACCATTCTCAATAATAGTACAATTCCTAACTTTGACGAGCTACTGTCCAGATGCATGCAAGAGGAGACAAGAATGAAGGAATATGAAAATGACAGAAATGCTGCCTATGCTGCCCATTCTAGAAAGAAGAAATATGGTGGTCCTAAGAACAAAGGAAAGAAGGGAAAGTGTTTCTCTTGTCATAGGCCTAGTCACTATGCCAGAGAATGTCCTTTCAAGAAGGATTCTCCTGATAGTGATGACAACAACAACAACTGGAGAAATGGAAATCAAAGAAACATCAGATCCAAAGGAAAGAGGGAGGCTCCCTCTGATGAAATCAATCAACCTTTCAAAAGGTCTAGAAAATCCGTGTATGAGGAATCTAATGCTGTTGACAAAAGAGATGAATACATTCTTGTATCTGCTCTCTCTGCTGCATCCCCGCCCGACACTATGGATGTCTGGCTAATAGATAGTGGTGCCACAAGACACATCATTGGGTTCAAGGAAGCACTCTCTGACATGGTTGAAAAGGATACCAATCTGGAAATTATTCTTGGAGATAATGCCACATATCCCATAAGAGGGACTGGGACTGTGACTCTCCACTTGTCTCAAGGACAAGTCCTACATTTGCAGGATGTACTCTATGTACCAAAATTGAAGAAGAACCTTGTGTCTATATCAGCAATTGAAGACAAAGGCTTCAATGTGGCATTCATTGAAGGAAATGTACGCATGTGGAAGAAGAATCTCAAGGAAGCTATCGTGATTGGTTTTAGAGTTGGAACACTCTACCAGGTCGAAGGAAGTCCTCTAGGAGCTATGACATGTGATACTATCCGACAAACTGAACTATGGCACCGAAAGGTTTTGACACCTTCATTACAAGGCCATTCCCGAAGCAAGGAAGGTGGTGACAAGGATGCCCGATTTTTAAAATAATCATGAAGGTGTATGTAAGGGTTGTGCTGAAGGAAAACTCAAAGGGGACCTCTCCCCCACTAGCATTTGATGTCTTGCATTGATATATGTCTGATATGACTGCTCGTGACATCCTTGACAAGATGTTCTTTTTATGAGACAAACATGTTCAGGAACGTTTGTAGAAGAGCTAGCATCAAGAGGGAGACCACAATGTGTGTGGACTACTGTGAAATCTCTCAGGCCTATAGATTTTATGTACTTGATCGAAGGAAAGTTGTAGATCTTCCGAGATCTGAGGAAAATCATGAAGCAAGACCTGGAAATCAAGATGCTGAGGGACATGCTGCCCTGAGGGGGACATTCCGAGAAAGCTAGAAGCTGTGCAAATACCAAGGGCATATAGCTGCCATGAGTACTATTGTACAATCTGAACCTGGATCTTTTGAGGAAGCCGTAAAGCATAAAGGATGCTATGCACGAAGAATATGACTCTGATGTCTGGGATGTGGTTCCAAGACTGAAGGAAAAATCAGTTGTCACCACGAAATGGCTCTACAAGATCAAGCATGGATCTGATGGAAGTGCTGAAAAGTTCAAGGCAAGATTTTTTGCCCGAGGCTTATCTCAAAAGGAAGAGGTGTATGTAGAACAACCTCCGGGGCTTGAAGTCCAGGATCGGGACACCCATGTCTGCAGTTTGAAGAAAGCACCCAGAGCTTGGTACGAGAGGATAGATAGCTACTTGATGAAGCTGGACTTCACTCGAAGTAATGCTGATCCGAACCTTTACTTCAAGGTTGTCCAAGGGAAGCCCCTCATTATGGTGTTGTATGTGGACGATCTCTCTCTGACAGGTGCTGACCCTCTCAGTGTAAGAGGGAGCTCGATACTGAGTTCGAGATGAAGGACCTAGGACTGATGCACTACTTCCTAGGCCTAGAGGTCTAGCAAAGACCTGGCGAGATTTTCCTTTTTCAAGGAAAATACATTATGAAGCTTCTGGTATGGTGGACTGTAAGTCCGTGCTGATGGAACTCAACTTTAAGAAGTTGAGTGGCAGCGCTGTTGGGCCAGTGTTAGAAAATCTTACTGAGTGTCGTTAACTCGTGGGGGGGCCCTGATGTTCTTAGGAAACATCTGTCCGGACATATGTTGTGCAGTGAAAACTTTGAGTCAACACATGGTTGATTATAACATTCACTAGGTTGGTGCCTAGAAACTCTTGAGATATCTCTGAGGCACGATAGACCATGGGCTGAGATACACTGCCGGGAGTGTGACACTCCATGGATATACTGATGTCGATTAGGCTGGCAGTGTGGTGGATCGCAAGAGCACATTTGGATGCTACTTCACATGTAGATCTGCTTCGGGCAGGAAACTGAAGTCGGTAGGATTGAGCACCGCTGAGGCCGAATACATTGTAACATGTATGGCCTGTTGTGAAGTCACTTGGTTGCGAAAACTCTTTAGTGAGTTTTTCAAGCATGTGCTAGATGCCACCGTTATCCTTTGTGATAACTAGAGGGGGATTTTTTGTCATAGAATCACGTGTTCCACTAACGATCCAAGCATGTTGATGGCTGGTACCACTATCCGGGATATGGTACAGCGAGGCGCTGTAAGGCTCGATCATATAGGAACTGATGAGCAGGTCGCGGATATTCTCACTATGCCCTTGGGGAAGGTCATGTTCCTAACCTTCCATGAGAATCTTGTTATCATGGAACGACCCTATGATGTGGGTCCTGTTGGACGATGAGCTCTGGGAGCTCTGGGGGGGCTTTGGGGAGAGCTTCTCAGAGCTATGGGCAACGACAAGGCTAGGCTTGCCAAACCTTGCTGGTGTGCTTGGACCCCACCATTGTGATTTTGAGTTGGTTCACCTCTCATTATCAGTGCCCCGTATGCATCCTACCCATTGAGTTAAGGGCTCATGGGAAGTACCTCTCATTTGGCCAATGAGATGGGAAAGGCTAGAGACTAGTACCAAAGACTGATGGACGCATCAGAATTTTCCGTACTCTATATCTAGGATGGCACAGACCAACCACTTGATCTGGGATCAAGTATAGTGAGGTTTCAGACCTCCGCCTGACTTCGGGTCAGATGAACCAACTTCGGGTTGGTTGAAGACTCTTTGTGAGTCTGATAGAGGTTTCAGACCTCTGGGCTGAATCTGTCAGCCGGGGGATGATGTCTTTGTGGCTAACCCACTTCTGTTCTGAAATAAAGAGGCCAGCAAAGCAAGTTACGGCAGGATGACACATGATGTTTGATTGCACTGATGGATGGAGTTCTCCCTAGTTGAGAGGGATTGTTAAAATTGGACAACTAGGTCCAAACTCCATGTTGTGATGCTCAGATTAAGATACTAATATTTTTGTTGGATTCCTCTTTCGGAGAGGTGTAAAATCCATATAAAATATATCTTAATCCGATGAGCAGAACATTTATTTTGAATTTATTATTTATAATAAATTATATGTGCAGGTCAGCCTTAATGTTTTGCACCCCGAGCAGATGTGTCACACACCTCAATGATGTATATAAATACAGTCAAACTTGGAGAGTTTTTTCACACCAACTCATCACACATCTTCTTCTCTTCTCTGATTTAGTACAAGCTCCTTGGAGGACGATTTCAGCTCACACGTGGGAGGAAGGACGAATCTGTACAGCCAAGAGGAAGGACAAAATTGCTGCAGCTAGGGTTTCCAAGGAAGTTTGACCAGCGTTGACTTTGGTCAACGCATGGTCTAAAAGGGCTGAAATTTGTTGGAGACTTCGATTTTTGGAGGCCGTACACATTGGCACAAAAATCGAGGTCAAAAGGTTGACTGAACTTGGAGCTGCGTTGACTTTTATGTTGTTGCCCTGCGTTGACTTTTCTAGACAGCGTTGAATTTTCTGGAGTTGACTTGTGTTGACTCTGTGACTGATTTGAGGATTGTTGTGACACATTCTGGGTTGGCTGATCAAGGAGACTTTGCTGGTTGAAGCATCCTGTTGACCGCCGTAACGCACCATCACATTCTTCTGTTTCTGGTTTGTCTTCTATAGATCCACTGATATGTTCTATCAACATTTTACTTAACTGTTTGGGTGATTGCTGTAATAAAAGTAAAGTTGCATCAAGCATAGAACATCTACAAAAATTTACAGGACCCAACGGGACACCATCAATCTAGGTGTTTCTTAAACCTCCCCCCATTGAAGGGAGGAGTTTTAGGCCTCCCACCTTTTAGGTGTAGAGGACATCATGCGACCGCCATTATCAGATCATCCTTTATTGGGGCATATTTGATTGGAAACCCCCAAGGGTCACCAACCACCACACCAGTGGGAACCCCAACAAAGTCACCACACTCAAATCCTCCTACGATCCCTCGAGGTCAAAGGATCGCTATCCCTCCAGAGATTCAACAAAATATCCATCATGGAACACCATAGGGTAACATTCCCTAGGCACCTACCCTAAACCATCACATTCAAATACATGTTTCTCAACATCATATGATGGCGGTCAATACAAAATTACCCTTCTTAGCATCACTAAATCTTCAATATCTATAAAAGTTGAGAAATTACCCCATTGCACATGGCTTTAACTAGCCCCTCATGCTCATGAATTTCCCTTCTGATATACCAAAATTTGAAGGGAAGCAAGCGGAAGACCCCAAAAATCATATAATGAATTTTGACCTACGGTGTTCATCGAATAGTATCATTGAGGATACCATTCAATTTAGACTATTTCAACACATCTTGACAGGGCCTGTGACGAAATGGTATGTTGAGCAGCCATATGCATTGCACAGAACATTTAGCGCCCTCGCTACTACATTCCTTACTTATTTCCAACTTCTAATATACCATGACTCAGGAATAGAGCTTCTTACATATATCAGAAAAACACCAGTCCTTCATATATCGGACCATCTCCATGAATGGTAGAGATGTCATAGTTTGTGCAAATCCAAACATGACGACAGATTTCTGTTGGACTTATTTTTGAAAACCCTCACAGTAGAGATTTCAAAATATGCGGCAACACAAAAACCTACCTCAGAGGAAGAATCCATTAGAAAATACCAACAACTTAAAATAATTTACACCCAATCGAGATATATCTATAATGTGTTGCAAAATTCCCTGCACCTGAAAACTTATAGGGAGCTACCAAGCACATCGAAAACCATTGATGGCTTGATAGGGTCATTATCCCAAGGTCAACCAAATGGTAGTTATCAATACCCAAGACACTCTTACAATTATGCACAGAACGTATCACAGCTCGGGTACCATCAAACTCATCCTGCATCTTTACCGAACTTGATGAATAGGGAAATGCCATACCATCAACAATAGGGAGGCCCATATCCTCCCTCACAGGGGAACCAATACTTATCTAGAAATGATGATACAAGAGATTCAACCGATAATTCATACACCAATCAAGGACAGGGGAACCAATACTCCCTTTTCCCCACACAAAATATAACAATGATGCAAAGCAATGCATCTATGAATCTAGTGCAACCTTCCCAGGCTTAGCAGCGGGAATCTTGTGATGAGGAGAATAAAAATAATCCTCCAAATGCTGCAAAGAAGAAGCCAAAAAACAAGAAAAAAGGGAGATTTTGGATATGGGGTATTAATCAACATCGCCCCCCGCGATCTCAGGCTGGGGGCAACTCCAACATAAATCTAAACCAGGAGCCAAGTAATAGCTCCCAAGAGAAAAACAAGAGACACAATCTATGCAATTATTGCACTATATTTTGGGAGTATGGTCATTATACCGACCACTGTCTCAAAATTCCTTAGCTGAAAAAACTCCAGAGTAACCGAGGACAAGGGGGACAAAACTAGCAGCCTACAATGATGCATGAACGTTTCCCCCATCAGGGAGTGGTTAACACCCAACAACAGAAACAACCCCAAAATTATATCGGAGGAAAGAACTACGAACTCTATATGGCTGGAGAAGGATTTTTCTTCCAAACACAAAATAGGAACTATGACACTACCTCGGATACCAACCCATCGGGTACAAGTACGAGTGCACCTGATGCGCCGTTAACCATCACCAAAGTATCTATTGAGACCCTTCCAAGAACGGTCAAATGACCAACTAGGTTCATAGTACATAATTACAAATTTGGTCATAACTATAGTATAGTGGTTGACTTGGCTCAATCTCTAGTAGCCATGTCAGCATTGGAAGTCTTAAAATCATGCCCAACACAGCAGAAGGCCTTAATTTCCTCTTTAGGCACAATCGACCCATCTGATTCTCGCCTAATGTTTTTCGATCTAGATAAGGCAAAACCTAGGTTTCATTCTCTAGTCACTTTCCATATACCAGTTTTAGTTCAGAATATCACCATGCTATGGTGCATTGTCATGAAGGAGAATCCACATGCATCATGTCCAAAACAGTTTGGAAAAAGTTAGGATAACCTAAACTTAAACTATTTGAAATCATGCTTAGAGTATATGAAGAGTGCCCATCAGCCCCCGTAGTTATTTATTAAAATGTACCAGTGAACCTCGCCAAAAAAACAATCCTCATAGACATTGAGGTCTTAGACACGTAATTACACTACAATATCCTCCTCAGGAAGAGTTACATGTATGCTATGACCATAGTCACATCCTATGTTTCTAGGGTGATGATATTCCCTCATGACGATAGGATCATCACCACCCACCAACTCACATACTATGAAAAGAAACTGATCACCAATATAGATGTCGTACTACCATATGTAGACACGACCATGGAACCACTCACAAGGTATACACAATTTTTCCCAGGACAATTCAAACCATCTTCTATCCTAGGATCACACCCAGGATACCCCTTATCATACCAGGAGAAGCCCCAGAAAGTATGGAGGTAGCAGTGTGCATGATGACCTCATCAAACGCTAAAACCATCCCGGAACTAGAAACTAGTAGCACAGATACCGACGCCACGGGCTCGACATTCCTACCTTATGCTGTCTCCCAAACCCCTCTTTTGTATCCCCCACCTGGTTTTGTTTTGAGAAAAGTCATGGAAAATATTATATTTCTAAATACGTCTTTAGTAATACCAGTTTGGTATTTGGTCCCCCAGTCGCGTTAGGAAGCCCTGGTATTACCTCTGTAGGCGTAAATCCTATTACACCCCAAGAGTCCATAATATCCAAAGAAGCCACTATTGCAACACCGACTAGTATTAACACAAGGGATAATAAGAAATGGAAACAATTCAACGCCCCTAGGATTGATAGGGCATTACAACCTTGTGCATTGTGCAATATTGTAGGCCATCATACTAACATTTTCTTGGAAATAGATGAGTTAAAACCTATTCTACATACCAAAATAAATGTTGCGACCTATGACACTCGTAACAAGGAAAAGTTCACGAATACTCAAGGTAAAACATTATGCACCAACCATGTGTGCACCATATGTGACGAAATCAAGAATTACACCCATCATTTCCCAGAGATCACTTGATACAGGGATGCATTACAAGCCCTAGAAAAATCCAATCAAGGAGAACCCTTTACGACATCCATAAAAATGGAGGAAGACGGGTCCAAAACCGTCTAGTACGTATGAAAAGATCCTACATCATGCTCATACTCATACAACCCAACTGCTCAAAGAAGGCAAACAAAGGCACACTGCATGTCTGAGTTTGTGCTTTGTGCGATGAACCTGATCACTTGATCGTGCAGTGCCACAAATTAAGGGCTTCCAACTGTTGGTACCCAATACCACACTTTTTGCAAATCAATTTATCTCAGCATAGAAGACACACATGTCACATCTGTTCGAGTAACCATCATGTGCATCATTGTCCCCACCTCCATCACCTCTGATCAATGTTCGATTTCATGTGATGTTTCATCTCTAAAAATCATGACTTAGCAAACTCGGACATAAAATCCATGGACAACACTACAACTCAAAGGAATCAAGTAGCAAGAATAATGTTATATATATCGGAAGAGATATGGTCACTAGAAAAACCACCTCTCCCCCATAAGCATCTTGAGCCTCAAGTCTATCTTTGTGCATTATGCAATGAACGTGATCATTTGATCGTGCAATGTGAAACTTTGGATTTGTTTCAAATATGGTACTCATTCAATTCAGTGTACTTCATAGGGTTACAACCTGATCAATATTCTTGTCAGATATGTGAGGATAACCACCATATACTCCATTGTACCTACATTCCCTGATTCAATTTAGAGTAATATTCGATACGCCTGGCCATAACCAATCTCATCGACTTGGACAGATCGGATCGAAAGTCCATAGAGAGTTCCACAAACCATGAGAATGAAGTGACTAGGTCCATCCTCTACATATCTGAAGAGAGGCATCCACCAAAATGGTAACTTCCCAACCCCAACCCCCCTTTGCACCCAGTACCATCCTGCATTTTGTGTGACGAACATGACCATTTAATAACTCAGTGCTTGGATTTAGTATCATTCCAAAAATGGTACCTAATCACCCTAGTGGTCCAAAGGGATTGGAAAATAAAATAACATCAGCCTTGTCTAATATTCCAAGATAACCACCACACTCGGCATTGCCCCTATGTCCCCCAATTTCGACTAATGCTAGACATCATGCACTCATTCATCATCAATAATCCAGATGTATTCGGTTTTGAGTTACCACGACATAGGAAATCAGTAACAGTGACGCCTACTCCTCCTTGTCACCATCTACCTAAGAATATGAAGGCAACCGCTCACCCCAACAAGGTAAGAAGCCAATCGAACATCTAATGTTCCATATGTGATAAAAATGACCACATTGTCAATAAATTTTGGAAGATAAATAAGTTCACTGACAGTCTTCGCATGGTCACACCCATGCCTTACATTCATCTCTCTAATCAATAGAAGATCAAACGTCTCTCTTGTCGGATTTGCTCAAAATTTCACCACAAAATCAATTGTCAATACCTATCAAGGTTAAGAGTGGCTAGAGTAATGTTAGAACACAAAATCCCAAGAGAGCCAAATGACAAAAAATCTAAGACTAGGAGATGGCAAAAACACAAAAATGCATATTCTCATAACCATCCCCCATTATCATCATTAAACATGATGAGTAGTACTGGATCTCATACATATACTCGATGAGTACTTTTACTCCATGCAACATTTGCATGAGCCAAGATCATGATACAATGGAATGCCCTATGTTACGAAAATTTTGGCACCTCTGCATTCGACAAAATATTCAAATAAAGGAAGATACATGTACCCTCGTACGTTGCTAAGAGAGCATGAATCTCCTCTGGCACAAATAAAAAAAAACATCACATAAATCCTTCTACCATTTAATGTTGACGAAACACAAAACCATATATGATTCATCTCATCATCCATGGGAACCATGAATTGTGCTGTCTGCTCATCATTCCTTGGTGTCGAGACCGCTACGACTATTTTAATGGTAGTATTACCTTCAATGGTGCAGACCCACCTTGTCCGCACCCTATCAAACTCATCTTGTTCTACAACACCAACCACAGAATCATATTCATGTATGTCGACTAGCTCTACTAGGCCCTAATCAATTCCTCACAGCCTCATACCAAAAAATTCCCCCTTAGAAATATTGTTTCACTTTGATGAGAATATATTATAGGTCGTGACGGAACTAGATTGTCATGGGATGCTATGCATCACCGCTCATTTTTTCTTCCAGAAAAAGCGTTCTTGCCTAGCAGCACAAAAACCCAGGATGTCTATGTGATTGAATAAAAATATGTCATGCCATTAGGGAAGGTATATTGGTTCAATAACCCCATCCCAACACCCGATGCGTTTTAGGAAGGAAATATGTCGAATATTTCACTGACTATTAAGGTGAATATCTCGAAAAAACTAGGAAAATCCGAATAAATATCGTGGGGGAGCATGCTCCCCAGAAGAAGTAACAACGTACACAAACCTATTACAAGAGTATAGGTAAATATTTTCTTGGGATTATTCAAAAACTCCAGCGTTAATCCCCACCATCGTGGAGCATCACATTGAAACATGGCTTCACATGTCACCCGTCCGCCAAAAACAGTGTCAATTACACCCATCTAAAGCGGAAGTGATCAAACAAGAGATAGACAAGCTTCATAAAACTAGATTCATCTATCAAATCAGTTACACATCTTGGTTTTCTAACACCCGTCATGAAGAAACATGGCACCATTCGAGTTTGTACTGATTTTCAAGACCTAAATACAACTTGTCCCAAAGATAACTACCTCACTTTTTTCATCAACCAAGTCATTTATGCTTGCACCTGTCAACAAGCCTGATCCTTCATGAATGGATTCTCAGGGTATAATCAAATTCATATATGACATATATATCGGTACAAGATTTCATTCACTACCCCTTGGGGCACATTTGCATACCAAGTTATGTAATCCAGCCTTAAAAATGTTGGAGGCACCTTTCAGCGGGCCATGAACTATATATTCCATGACCTAGCTCATCTCATCCTACCTACTTAGACGACCTCACTGCATGATCCAAGAAGCAATCTAACCATTTGGAATATTTTCATTTGGTATTCCAACAATGTCGAGAATACAACCTACACTTGAACCCTCTCATGTGTGTCTTTTGCGTTAATGCAGGAAATATGTTAGGATTCATAATATCCCAACAAGGAATCAGAGTCGACCTCATCAAGGTCGAGGCAATAAAAGAAGCTATAATAGCACCCAAAAAACTAAAGAAACTTCAAATTATGCAGGGAAAACCTACTTCTTATGGCGTTTTGTCCTCGACTATGCCACTTGCGCACATGGATTCTTGTGTCTTCTTCGTCAAGAAATTCTATTCAAATGGGATGATCAGGCTCAAAATTCATTCAGACACTAAAAGAAACCTTGTCTTTAGCCCCCTTGATCAACCTATTACCACTCAGTAATTTCTCAAGGTTAAAGAAATAACTCACCGAGGTAACCACAAACCTACTTTTAAGCCTTAGGATTTAGCATTCCTAATGCTCAGAGAGGGCTCTCTCTATATGATTTATCTTTGTTGATTGTATTTGATTTTAGGCTAGTTATCTAGGGTAAATTGGTTTTGGGTTTTGATTTGGTTTGGTGGTGAAATCACTTACTTAGATGGATATTTATAGGTCTGTATCCCATTGGGAAAATGGAGTCAATGTGTCAAGCAGTCAGATTAGGATCAAGTTCTAAAGGAAAATGTTTATAGGGCAAGATAGTTGATTCACTTCAGATCTTCAAGGCTGATGGTGAAAATGGTTTTCATAGGGATAAAAGAGCAGCTAAGGTTTCTTAAATCTATATTATGAGTGAAAATGTAGAGGTCAATCAAAACTAGGGAGCAATTAAGGGTTCCTTAGTCTAGATATCAGTGGAAAACATAGAAATGATAATCAGCCAAAACAGAGTGCTTTCAACATATTCTGAAATAACAATTCCTGATTTATCATTTAGATTTAGAATAAAATTCAAGTATTGATGAAAAAAATAAGAAATTGACAAAGAAACAAGTGAAAATACTTCATTGTAGTGGCCCAACACATGAATCCTATACTATGATGCTTTTTTTCTTTGATCCAATCTGCTGACTTGAAATTGTTAAAATCACCCTTAGCTTCAGAATAGTATAGATATATAGATTTTCAGCAATTCATCCACCCTCAATACTTCAAATGATGAAGTATTTATAAAAATTCTAAACTAGAATATCTTGAAAAAATATCAAGATTGGTTTACAAATATCTCAAACTGTATTACATAAATAGAACTTAAATAAAGGACACTCAAAACTAATGAATATGTTTGGCACTATATTTATGGATTGATGATGAAAAATAAGATAAATTCTAATTTGATATCAACTGTTAGTTGATGATGAGACTTCCAAGTCACTAACTATCTCCTTCCTTTGTGCATTTTGCTCTAGAAATTATGCAAAATTGGGGTCTAGTGAAACCTTTTTATGTCTGAATCTGAGATATATATGTAAAATGTGAATGAGGTTATTGTATATAAATATGTTAGCAAGATAAACCTCTCTCGGTTTCTAAAAATTCAGTTCCATCTATTCACACTATACTCTAAAAAAATATGTCTAAAACAAGATTTTGCACAATCTGAACATTAGGCTGTGAAGATGTAAATTTATTTTACATTCTATAATACCTGTGAAACATGTGAGATAGGTTATTATATATTGGCCTCTTCGGAACATAAACCTCATCTAGTTTTGCAAAATTCATATTGGATTGGACACAATATTCTCTACAAAATGATGACTAAACGGGAATTTTATGTAAAAAGTGCTTTCAAATATTGTTTAAAATTTCCAAAACCATAATGGATGTTAGAAAAGTGAGAGAGGTTTTTGTATATGAGGATGTTAGAAACAAAAAAATCTTTCATATTTTGAAATTTTTTTTTTATATGTTTGTTTATTGCATTTGTCTTCTTCTTCTTATCTATCTTTATGTTGGTTGTATGTGACTTATCTCGTGATTCTACATTTCATTTTTACACTGTCTTTGTAAACTTCATCATCTGGATTTTATTTTCATCCTATTTTTATGTCTTTTAGTAAAATTATATTTTACTAAAAGATTAGTTTGACTTCATGTAAAAATGTGAATTTTATCCTTCTGTTTGTAAATATTTTTATCTTATGTTATGACCATTTGTGCAAATTTGTCTCTCTTGGAGTAAATGATTTATTTTTGTGCTGCATTGTAGGCTTTAACTTGATTTTTATTTCGTGTATGAAACTTTCACTTAAATCCCTATAATATAGATTAAACAATTTAAACTAGTATCAATTGCTTATCCAAATTCTCCTTCTTCTAATAACCTGCAAAAAAAAAACAATCATTAATAGAACACAGGTTGTAGGGATGAAATATGGCTTTGGAGCAATAGGGGAGGCATGTGGATTAAGTTTGGTTTGCAGAGGGCTTTTAATTAGGGTGGGCAAGAATTTCACTTGGTGGTTTTCGCATAGAGGAAATACGGTAAGTGGTTTTCTTTTGAATGATGTGATGGATTGTGGAGGCGCCACGTAACGAGGAGCGAAGTAATGAAAACCACTTATTTCACAAGATTTTGGAATTTTATAGATCAAGCTATAGCGGGTGCAGAAAGGCTCATTGGTCGTTGGATCTGAGGAATGGAGATCCAACAGTTATCGGGTGTTTGAAAATTGATAGGTGGGTATAGGAGGTGGGGCCCAAGAATTATATGCGAAGGAATATTTTTATGAAGTGGAGAATTAATATGATTACGAGAATTAATATGATTAGGCCCAGGTTTGTGATATAATATATGTCAGAGTTTAATACATAAAGGGATGTGAATTTTTATAAGAAGTTGGGAAATACGATAGAGGAAGATTATTAATATATTAGGAAGGGGGGTTAGAATGATATAAGGGAAAGGTGTTTGAAGTAGGGACCAATTCATTCAAATCTTTAGAATAAGTGGGTTTAGTCTAAAAGGGAAATTAATAGAGGGAAATGAGATTAAAATGAGTGAAATAAGGGGAAAGAGTAAAAATGAAGGGGGAAGGGGTAATTTTAAAAGGGAAAATGCCTTTTCTGCAAGTGGCATTAGGGTTTTAAACAAGGGGAAGGGGATTTTGGGATATTAGTTATTTGAGATGACTAATTGCTAATATCCATGCCTTGTGAAAATTGTTTCTGCCTACCCATCAACTACCCTAACATTTTTTTTCTTTTACATGAGTGCATTTGAGCTTGCAAACCCTTATTCATTTTTCTTTTTAAAACATAAAACTAACTAATTCTATCCTTATTTCTTCTAAGGGCTCAGATTAAGTTGTTGAGCTCCTTATTATTCTCTACCTAACTACTAATCTTCCAAGATTAAACTGGTTGTCTAGATCTTTATTCTCTATCTAACAACATGAAATTTAAAGCATGAAAAAGTCAAGATTAAGCTATTTGATTTATCATGGATTATGGCATTCTGAACAAGCTGCACATAATATTTATTTTGCAGTAAAAGTAAATAGTAGTGGCATTTGGATTTGCATCACTTTCATGTTTTATTTTATCTCTTTTTTGTTTTGGGGTCCATTTTTATATTCTTTTTGATATTTTTGCTTTCAAGTCCTTTGATTTTTCTTTTAGGACTTTAACCCTCTTTACATTTTTTAATTTTCTAGTACCGGAAAACAATTTGCAGAAAGAAAAGTATGTGCATATTTACAAGACTAATAAAAGTCAATTCAAAATTATGAATCCTATTGTTATAGGACCCTAACACAACCTACCCAATTACGACAAAGACTACACCTTATACCTATCTGCATTAGATAAAACCATATCTAGGGTTTTAGTCCAAAACAAACCCAACAAAAAAGACCATGTAATTTATTATATTAGCAAGAACCTAGTTTAGCCTACCTTGAGGTATGAGCCAAAATAAAAAGTAGCCCTAGCGCTAGTACACACAGTAAAAAAACTTCGACATTACATCATCATAAGGACCACAATAGTCATAGAAACTATCAACCCCAAGCGATATTTTCTAACCTGTCGTATGATGAACCATAAGTACGTCTGATGGATAGTTATACTACAAGAATTTGACCTATAGTTTAGCTCCCCCAAGAGCAAGAAATAACTCATCCTAGCTGAGTTCATCGCTGATCTCCCAAATAAGACCCAAGGATCCCCCGTTAATGACTCATTACCTCATGAAAATTTGTTCTTAATAACAACAGAGGACCCGTGGTACGATGACATTATTTTTTTCTACAAACCCAAAAGTTCAAACCTCAACTCACCCATGGTGACCGAAGGCGCATATTCCATTAGGCACCTTGGTACCTTCTAATGGGGGACGTCCTTTATCAAAAGTGTGTTGACACCATTTTATGTCGATGCCTTTCTCAAGACCAAGACGAGTAGGCCCTAAATGACTGCCATAGTGGGGCTTACGATGACCATCTCTCCGGGATTTCCAGCGCCAAAAAATTATTACATGCCAGTTATTTTTGGCCCACTGTATTCCATGATTGCATACAAGCATTCAAACGGTGTGAGCGATTACAACGCTACAATCACAAGGCAAGAGCCCCTCCAGCTCCCCTGCACCTGGTCATTATAACAAGCCCCTTTTGCAAATGGGGCATCAACTTCATGACTTGAAACCCCACATCATCTGGAAACCACAAATACATCATAGTAGCCATCAACTACTTCACCAAGTGGGCATAATCCATGCTCACATACGATAACACCATAGAAACCGCAACACGGTTTTTATTCCACCATGTCATAGCACAATTTGGTGTACCCAAGGAGTTAGTCTCCGACCATGAAAATAATTTCAAGAATGGAATATTCCAGGAGCTATCCCATCACCTTGGTTTCACACAAAATTTTGCGTCACCATACTACCCCCAGTCCAATGGCTAGGTAGAAGCTGTTAACAAAGTACTCAAAACAATGTTACAACGCATGGTAAACAACCATAAACCAACTGGACCCATATGGTGTTTTCAGCCTTATGGGAATACCACATAACATTCAAGTCCTTAACAGCCTTTACACATTTTCGGTTGGTATACAGAGTGGAGGTCGTACTTCCCATTGAGCGCAAAATCCTAAACTTGCATGAAACCATCAAACTTCTAATCGATACTCAACCTTTAGAGAAATGGTTAGTGCAATTAGAACTCTTCGACAAAATTCGACGCCGAATATCTCCAACACAACAAGGTTCACAAGAAAAGAGTGAAAGCATCATTTGACCACAACATCACCCCTCGCTCATTTTCCGAGGGGGAGCTAGTCCTTCGCTATGATGTTGCAAAATAAGCCTTAGGACTGAGGAAGTTAGAAAAATTATGAAAGGATGATTACATCATCAAATATTGTCTCCTTAAAGGAGAATACATTTTTTTGGGCTTGACGGTACATTCCTAATAAATCTCATCAGTGGGCTCTACCTCAAGAAATTTCACCCATAAGGATAAAAACCTCAGTGCCCTAGAGTTAAAATGAATGTAACAGAATTTTTTTATGATGATCACAATCATCATGGACGTGTTCTAAAAAAAATTCTCTTGTGTCATATATGTATCATTCGTCCATCTACTATTTTGGATTCGTTGATGAAGCTTCTTGATGGTCACAAAATTTAGCCGCAACCGCATGGACCATATACTCTCTTGAACAATCACCATTCCTCTCAAATGGAGTATGTATCAGTTCAGCCACAAACAATCAAGAAAAATATGATGCAGTCATCACACTATTGAGCAACGCCTCCAACTAAGGCATCAACCATTTACATGTCTTTCTTGATTCCTAGTTAGTGGTATCATAGTTAAACCAAAATTTTCAAGTATGGGATTCATGCCTAATTAGGAAGTACCTGCATGCACGACAGTTGGTCCGCCACTTTGATCACATTACATTTACACATATACCAAGAGATCAAAATCACGTAGCCGATCGCATAGATAACCATATCCTAGACTGGAATGCATCTTGTCTAAACCACTAGCCATAAATAAAAATCCCATAGTAAGCATAACATCCATCATAAGTACATAACATCCATTGTAAACATGTAAAAACATATAAAAATAACCATATACACATCATAAGAGTCACCAAAATACATCTTGCATATATACATAAAAAAATATGTGTCCCAGTATACAAAAACAAGTCACTAACTATCATGTCAGTCAAAAAATATACATATCACAAACACAGGGAAGCATCCTCATAATGGGTGCTTTCCCTGATCATACAATATCTCTAGGGTTGAGCCCCAACTAGTGGGTCCTCTAGACCTACGTGAGCACCCAGTGCAAGTATAGGAGTAGCAGTTGCGGGAGCAAGTGCAACTCGATGCAAAGTCGGGTGATGCACCCTCTCCTAGGCCATCACTGTCTCCAACCATATATCACCCAGGTTTTCAAAACCCCTGGTTAGTAAACCCTAAGTCAGGCTCTCTAGCCGACTCCATGAATCTGCGAAATCTAGTGCATGAGCATCTGCCGCCTCATCCAATCCCGTAGCTGTAGAAAATAAAATAAAATTATATCAATGGATTCAATCCTATCATGCACTATTCTAAAGCAAGATATTGAGTCCTACAAATCAATTCCGGAAAATAAACAAGATATAAAATCACAATAAGTAAAGAAAGAAGCAAACCAAACCAAAACACATATATTTTCCTAGGGAAAGCTTACTGCTCAAAACCCCTCTATCTTCTATTATATATTCACCAAGGAATCATGAAACAATTACAATGCACTCTTCTCACAAGAGTCTCTTGCACTCTCACAACTATCTCACACAGATCCGGACAAAATCGACAAGCACTTTTCCAATTTTCAACCTCTGCTCAGTTTTCCTTGCTTGCACAATTCATGTTGAATGAAATCCATATTCTTTAGGAAATTCTGCCTTCCAAAACTGCGCAATGGTCATGGGAAATCTTATGGTTGTTTTACTGCATGCGGGAAGCATACTAATAATAAAACTAATAGTTAACATCCGGTTTAACTTTTGACTCAACTGGGTCTCCACTAGAACTGACATGCATGCAAATATTAATAGTAAATCATCAGTTGCATGGCAGATCATTGCATGTGAATTAAATTTTATTTAATTCACTTGATCTCTCACTAGTGCAACAACCAGTTACAACTAGTTCAACTGACTTTAACTCAATAAATTGAGTTAACTGATTTCTCATGCATTAAAATAATACACTAACTACAACTCAAACTCCATAACTATTAGAATCACTCAACATCCCTCACCAACCACCCTCAACTCGAAATTCATGAGCTAACTCAGTTTATCACACAGTTAACTATTACAAGTGATTATGAGATAAGATTACATTTTATTGTCCAATTTAATTAAGGGAAAATTAAATTAGACACACATTTATTGTTGAATTTTCAACACTCACTCTCAACAAGAAAGGGATTGTCAGCTACCCCGATCCTACCACTATGCTATTCGAATTTTCTCCTGGCGAGTTCCTTTGTCATAATATTTGCATCCTGATCTTCCTTGGGAATGTACTGAAGTAACATAATGCACCTCTGAACACAATATTTTAGATGGTGGTACTTAATTTCTATATGATTGGACCTATCATGGAATACCACATTAACCAAGAGTTTAATGCAACTTTGGTTATCACAATGTATCACTATCAGATCCATCTGATGACCAAACAAACCAACCAAAATATTCCTCATCTAGATGGCCTCACATGCAGCCTGACTGGATGCCATGTACTCTGCCTTGGTTAAACTAAGTGCCAAAAATCTCTGCTTCCTACCGTACGAAGAAAATACTTTCGACCCTATGCTGAAGATCCCTCCTCATGTGCTCTTTCTGTATGATGGACTGCCTACCCAATCTGCACCAGTGAAGCCTTGAAGATTCACTCCCTCTATCCATCTGTACCATAATTCATACTTTGTAGTGCCCCTGAGATATCTCAAGACATGCTTCTCCACATTCCAAAAGAGCTCGGTCGCCTTAACCATAGCTTGACTTAGTTGGTTAACTGCGTAGAAAATGTTTGGTCTGGTGTTCAAGAATTACATCAGTGAACCCACAAGCTACCTGTAAACAGTAGCATCCACTACCTCACTTGAAGTAGCATCCTCCTTCCTCGAGTTTCCTGGAAGAGGATTTTCCATGGGTTTACAACTCTCCATGTGAAACTTACTCAGAATCTCTTTGATACTTTCCTTCAGAAACAAATAGCTCAACATCCCGCTGCCATATTTCCAAACCAAGGAAATAGTGAAGGAGTCCCATGTCCTTCATTTCTAACTCTCTTGCAAGATCCTCTTTGCAAGAATTTATCAGTTGCTTATCACCCATCAAAATTAGATCATCAACATAAAGTACGATTTTCAAGAGCTTACCATCAACCAAAATCTGGTACAGGTTCACATCCGCTTCACTTTTGGTGAAGCCCAACCTGGTGAAATAGTTTTCAATTCTAGTGTACCAAGCACGAGGTGCTTGCTTTAGTCCATACAGTGCTCTCTTGTGTCAGCACACATGTGACTCACTATCAAAGATCTAAAAACCTTCTGGCTGCTCTATGTACACTTCCTCAATAACTCCATTGATAAATAAAGTTTTCACATCCATCTGATGTATCTGCTACCCCATCTGTGCTAAGAGTGCAAGGATAGATCTAATCGATGAGTACTTCAGAACCAGTGCAAAAGTATCCTCATAGTCAATCCCCTAAACTTGTGAGAATCTCTGGGCTACAAACTCCACACTCCCATATGCTACCTTATTAACCTTATAGATCCATCTAGATCCAACCACTAATTTTCCGACTGATCTTGGGACAGCTTCCTATGTACTTTTCTTGACGATGGAGTCATACTCCTCAACCATAGCGTCAACCCAAATTGGTTGTTGCACCACTTCCTCAAAGGAGTATGGTTCTGTCACAATACACTTGGTCATAAGAGCCATGTATCCAGTAAACCTGTCTAGAGACTGTCACTATCTGTGTAGGGAAGTAGGTGCTCCTACATGCTCTGCTACATCAAGTCTCAATCTATCAGCTTTTGTGGTGTGCCTTCTATCATTTCTGGTGGATGGCTCTACATGAGTGTTTTATACCACTCCATGGTCCTTCGCATGTGGATGACCCACATCATGAGGTTCTTTCTTTGGAACCAAGAGTTTCTCATCTGCATGCAAATCCAGCTCCCTCTCAAGGGACAATCACATGTCTTTCTCCTCATCAAATTTTATATCCTGTCTCACAACAGTCATCTTGTTGTTTGGAAAATACACCTGATAGTTGTGGGGAGTATTAGTGTATGCCAAAAATATCCCAATCTCAGATGTTGGTATGAGCTTCTTCCTAGAATATTTGGTCACATGACAATAGAAAAATGAGCCAGAAATTTTAAAATATGAAACTTCAAGTTTCTTACCAGAAAAATCCCCCTCTAGTGTACTCATGCTAAGTATCCGATGAGGACTACGATTTTGCACAAATACCATTGTGTTCCATGCTTCCACCCACAGATGCAACGATAGGCCCTGATCATGAAACATTGCTTGTGTCACACCCACAATTGTTTTGTTCTTTCTTTTTGCGACCCCGTTCTATTGAGGGTTATGAGGCGCAATCAACTCTCTCTATGTTCCTTGTTTGCTACAAAATTTCTTGAATTCATTAAATATGTACTCACCACCATTGGCGCTCCTTAGAGCCTTCACGTGATTCCCCATATCTTTCTCCACCAATGCTTTGAACTCACAAAATTTTGAGAACGTCTAATCTATCTTCTGCATGAAATAGATCCAACACTTTCTATAAAAATCATCAATAAAGATCACATAATACTTGTTCTTTGTTGTCGAAGTTGTTGAGAATGGTCCACACACGTCTGAGTGAACTCTCTCTAGTATTTCTACTGCTTAGTTCTCCTTCTTGTGAAAAGTGTCCTTTGCATACTTTCCCATGGTACATCCCTTGCATGTGTATATTTGCACAAGAGTACCCTTTAGAAGACCCGTAGAAATCTACAACAGGAAATTCAAGGCTCCGTGGTGTAAATGGCCCAATCTCCTGTGCCATAACTCACCCTCATCCTAGATCACCAATTTTTCTACCTTACCCATCACTGCTGTGCAACCATCTACATCAAGTTTATAAAGATTCTTCACACTAATCCCAATCTTCTTTATTTTTCCTTTGGCTCTGCTTCGAAGGAAATATTTCCCTTTACTGAAAACTACATCATAGCCTCTATCCTCCAACATTGCGACTGAAACTAAATTATTTTTCAAGCCTGGTCCATGCATTTCTTCTTTTAACAAGAAGGGTTTACTTGAATGTATCTGGAAGGTAACTGTACCAATCTTGGTAGCATTGTACCACCCGTCATCACCATTTCGATATGCTTATGGCGGTACCTCTCCTCCAAACTACTGAAAAGTACTTTTTCTCCTGTCATGTGGAAATATGCACCACCATCCAAGTACCACACTGATCCCATTGCACTTGACACCATGCATGTAATGAGCGAGAAGTCCAACTCAAATTGTGAGGCCAAAGCCTCACCAACTGCAGATCCTAAAGCCTTCTTGTTCTTCTTCTTTTTTGGACAATTAGTGGCATATTGTCCATGCTCGTGACATTGAAAACACTTCACTCTGGACATGTCATTCTTCTTGCCATCTTTTTCGGTCTCAGATTTGGAATAGGATTTCTTTCCCTTCCCTTTCTTTGCCTTACCATCTAAGGCACAATTTTATTCATCATCTATCTTAGATGAAGATCCATCCCTAGTATTCCGCCTAAATTATTCTTGCACCAAATATAACCAAAGTCGCTCCCAATCTGGCAGCTTCTCCCTCCCTTTGACAGAGTCCTGATAACTATGCCAACTCTTGGGAAGGCCCAAAAGAGCTAGTCTCACAAATTCATCCTCCGTTACAGTAATTCTGACGCTCCCAAGCTCATCTCGACATTGGAAAAACTTGGTTAAATATTTCGTAATAGTGTTTCCTTTATCCATTTTTATTTTTCTGAGCTTGTCCTTCAGTGCCAATTTTTTGTGGTCGCTTCTACTCTGAAAAAGGTTTTTCAAAGCCTTCCACATTGCATATGGAGTTGCTTTACCATGGAGACTTGAGACAATGTAGTATCATAGCCCCTTCAAAAAGATCATCCTCACCTTTGAGACCTTCTTTTTCCAAGCATCAAGAAGAGAGGCATCTTCTGCTGCGGGTTTTGGAATGTCATTATCAATGAATTCTTTCAACCCGTTGTCCTCTTGAACTACCCCCATATTATCTTTCCATGCAATATAATTGGAACTACCCTCGAGTGCATATTCCAATCTCAAGCCATTGAAATCCATATTGATCTTGATCTGCTTGTCACACCAAAGAATAATTTTGCAAATTCAAATGCTATTCAACACAAACTCAATTTCTTCTCCACTATAGTGATTTCCTGCGCTCCGATAGCATGTATAAATTATACAAACAATATTTATATCAATGGGTTCAATATGATCATGCGATATGCTAAAGAAATATACTAAGTCCTTCTACAAATCAATTGAAGAAAATAAACAAGATCACAAATCACAACAAGTAAAGAAAGAAGAAAATAAAACCACAACACAAATATTTTCACGGGGAAATATTGCTGCTCAAAACCCCTCTATCTTCTATTTTATATTCACCAAGGAATCATAAAACAATTACAATGCACTCTTCTCACAAGAGTCTCCTGCACTCTCACAACTATCCCACACTGATCCAGACAGAATCGACCAACACTTAGCCAATTTTCAGCCTCTGCTCAGCCCGCCTTGCTTGCGCAATTCATGTGGAATGAAATCCCAATTATTTAGGAAATTTATCCTTCCAAAATTGCGCAATGTTCATGGGAAATCCTATGGTTGTTTTACTGCATGCGGTTAGCCTACTAATAATTCAACTAATATTTAACATCCCTTTAACCTTTGTCTCAAATTGGTCTCCACTGGAACTAACATGCATGCAACTATCAATAGTAAATCATTACTTGCATGGAAAATCACTGCATGTGAATTAAATATGATTTAATTCACTTGATCTCTCACTAGTACAACAAACAATTACAACTAGTCCAACTGAATTTCACTCAATAAATGGAGTTAACTAATTTCTCATGCATTAAACTAATGCACTTACTGCAACTTGAACTCCATAACTAATAGAATCACTCTGCATGCCTCACCAACCACCCTCAACTGAAAATTCATGAGCTAACTAAGTTTATCACACTCATTCAACTATTACAAGTGATTATGGGATAAGATTACATTTTATTGTCCAATTTAATTAAGGGAAAATTAAATTAGACACGTATTTCTTGTTTAATTTTCAACGGTAGCATCCATCACTTGGTCCTCAGTAGGTGGCAGCCGCCCCTCAGCATCTACCCCTGGGGCCTCTACCACCAATACTCGAATATCGACAACCTCCAGTAGCTTCTCAACAACAGCCACTTGTGCCTCTGGACACATCAAGAGGGAAACATCCCCACCAGCCGTTGCAGTGCTGCTACCCTTCCTTAAGGGACCTCCAACACCAACTTGACCCTATAGTTGGGCCTGACCTGTCCCAGGTGGATCCCTCCTCCTAGGCTAATGGCCTACCAAGCGAGCAGTAGGATGCCCTGTCGGTCCCACATCTGCAAAGGAAACCAAAAATAGTATCAGTGTCAACAATCAAAGACACACACACACACACAAACACACACACACACACACACAGATATATATATATATATATATATATATATATATATATATACAAAAAATAGAACTCTTAAATGCAGAAAAAACATAATAGGTCATACATGTTGGTCCCCATGCATCGTGAGGAGGGATACCAATATCTGGATCCTCTTAGAAATCCATCCCTGAATACAGAAACTCGAGGAATATATGTGGGTTCGACTCGAACCACACCTCAACCATACCTATCTGCCTCCGTCGCGACCCACTCATACATGATGCTGCAAAGAATGCTCACATACTCAAAGGTCTTCACTGAACCGCTTTGTGATTTGGTCAGCTGAGTGACCATGCCTTGATAAACATAACGAGCCCAATCAAAGAAATATCCAGCCTGTAGTCGACGCAGCATTGTAATATGCGGCCCTGATACTTAGTGGGTTGACGTACACCCAGATAGGTGAACTATCATAGCTAGAGTGGCTCGCTCAGCCAAATCAGTAATAGAGCTTGCTTGAACACAACCACATGTAATGGGGTTAGGCCCACAATGCCCTTTCTCCTCAACCCAATAATGAATTCTCACTCCTCCAGGAGGGAGTGGATATGGGAGTGCCTCCCCCTGAGGCAAGAGACCCATAACAAAGTAGATATTGGTCTCAGGTTGGATCATTACATCTATCTGACGCAAGACCATAAGACATTGCTGCCTATTCCAACATTAGACTAGTTAGCATAAAAAATGCATCTTTATATCTGAATATATTGCTTTCCAATAACTTGAGCAATCCATATCAAGCCAATTTCTCTCAAGAACATACGTTATGGGCTACCATCGTGCGCAAATCAAGCCAGTCCCACTCTCTCCACAACATTTTACCACCAAGTAAACACCAAAAATTTCAGTTTTTACACAAAAACCATCAATATCATTAAAAAATGACATCCCCATGCCTTACATCCCTGTATGTGCTCACCCCACGCATGTTCCAAACTTAGCCGCACATCACAGTGCACTAAAACTTTTCTAACTGCGGGGTCTCCATAAAAAGGGAAATCCTTTGCGCCAAGGCCACTCGCCATCTTGGATTTCTTGCATAGTCCTACCAAAAAATGGACATAAAATCCATGCAAGATTACACTTGTAGGATCCACCTAGATATGAAAATGACAAAAATAAGTAACAAGAGGTTTTAGCTCCTACCTGACTCTGTCCGCGCAAATCATGAGTTCTCTGGCTAACCATAATGATAAGGAAATATTTGGAGGAAGGATATTCTCTGACCTCAGACACTCAGAAAGCACAAATTACTTTCAAATGGGCCATATTAGCACATATATCGCCTTTTTTACCATTTTAAAAAGCCCATAAATGGAGCTCAGAGTATCCAATGACAAAACCATGAGAAACACAATGATCAACACTTAATCATGTTCAATCTGGACCTGATAAATATAGGTTTCAAATAAAGTCATTTTTGGGCCCAACACCCAATCCCTCCATACTAAAATTTAGGTATGTCATCGCTTATTGCTTTAAACTCAAGTTATTTAAAAAATACTTGTATGAAAAATATGATTTTACTTGGGGTATTGGTTGGAGATGTTGTAGGCATGCCAAATCACTATACATCCCAGAAAACAAAAGTATAAGAGTAGGTATCATTCTATCCTCAGCATGATAGGCTTCCCTAGAAAATATTTACATATCCTGACATCATCTCCTCAGAATAAAAAAACCATAGGTTTCATTCACCTGACCATGTTTATCATCACCCCACCTTGCACATGATAAATACCCTTTCCAGTCGGTAGAGCCACACCTTTCATGGCATCCAACACTCATGTAAACCATACATCGATATTTGGAGCCATGGCCACAAACTCCAACCCAGGAACCATTTCATGTTCATACATCCATGATCAAACATAAGTCAGTTTTACTCACCGCATGTAAAAACCATATTCCCGGGCCACCATTCTCTACAAGCAGATCACCCAAAAAGCGTCACCGTGTTTCACATTTGGCCTATCACACCCTCATAAGGATAGCCCATCTGTGGCATTTTTCGTTCGCCTCATCACTCTTGCACCAAGACCAACCAATGGGCCCCCCACACTTAGAAAAAAACCATCCTCACATCACTATGCAGGATCATTGATGTTAATGAGGCACCTATCTCTGTCCTTGTACATCCAAACCACTTCCATATTCTTTTGGAAATTGTACAAAGATTATTTTAGGAGAAAAATATCACCCATCCATTTACATTTCTTACATACTAGCAATCCCTAAGCACCCTTGGTTGGAGATTCGCATTATTTACCACACCCAACCATGTTAGTCATAGAAAACATACACCTACTCTGGATGTCCTACTGACCCCAAGGATTTCCACATCAGAAGTTGTTATGAATTTCACCACTTGCATTTACAGCTCTGACCTTAGGCTAGTTAACCATGATCACCAATTTCAACCATATCTCTCCATCATGTCTTTTCAACCAATCACATCAAGCCATATTTTCATCAAAAATACTGGTCTCCTATACCAGTACTTATTTTTTATGAATCAATGCTTCCTTCCTAACGTCTCTAACAACCATTATCTAGGAAGGAGGTAATACCTTGGATAAAACCCCCACCATTAATAGGGGCCCTCCTTGGGTGGTACAGTGGGAGTTAACATCGCTCATTGATGTCATCGATCCTCTTCACATTTGACATCAACAAAGTTTTCATGTCAATATGGTATCGTACTTAACAACTATTGCACTCTATTAGAACAAGTTGAAGACCCGTAATCAATGAGCATCTCTTTCAACAATTCTCACATGGTGATATCCCCAACAATTGAAGACCCATGCTTGCACTAACCATTTCCTTCAAACTAATGCATGGGGGTGCCACATTCAAATTTTCTATGCACAGAAAAATTCCCTTGAGGGTGTTAGAAACAGTTGTCATCAACTGGTAGCAGGTCACCTACCACAATGTAACATGACAAAAATAATATCCATTAGATTTTGTTAACTATCCATTATCACGAGCATGGGACATTCTTGCCTAGTTGAAATATTTCTCTTTTTGTCTCGTGAAGGTTACCCACAGAGCATGGTGTCCTTTTTACTTCAGACAAGCGGTCTCCCTACTTAGTTCCACAACAAGCTACTCCCTCTCTCCCTCCTAAAAGGATCACACAGAAAATAAAACGTAATGTATTTTGGCTATACAGTTCTTCCTAGACCTCATACATTAGGGGGAAATTGTTATCACTACAAAATCGTACAAGCACAAGACATTATAAAAATGTCAATAAGAAGTTACAATTAAATATTTTCAAAGAATAAATACATTAGGAAAGGAAAATTTTAAAAATTTCTAAGGTCCAGTCAGGAAATTGGCAGACAACACACAAGAAAAAAAGGGTTTTTGCGAACAAGGCGACTATCCCTTCGATAGTCACGTGGTCCTGAAGATAATGAAAAGTCATCATCCGAGACCACTTGACACACTTCACAAGGATGATTATCTATCCAGTACAGTCAATGAAAACCAAAATCATGCCACCTTGAGGAGGTATGCAACCCACAAAGGAATATCCTCCTCACTCTTGGGTCACTATCAATCTTGGGCCAAGAGAGGGAAGAGAAGCTCAAAAATTTCTATATAAACTGGCCATGGGAAGAGAAAAATGAGACACATTGTTATGATGGCCAAATTTTTACATAGAAAATAGGTTTGAAAGTGTAGAAATATAATTATTGGAATGAATCACGTGTTGGCCATCCAACATCTCAGTCTAAGAGAGAGCTTCACAAAATGACAGTGACCAACATCATTTTGAGAGAGGGAGGAGAAAATTGTAGGGAACTTGAGAAAACGAACCCCTTTTGTTCTGAGTATTTGAGCTCCATAGCTGAAGGGACTCACCATCAACACCTAATAAAGGGAGAATTATCCATTTTTCTTATTCGGTTGTTGCTCCATTTGAGCATTTGTGTCTTGTGTATTTTCTATTTTATTTCATAGTGCTGTATGCTTATCTTACCCTATGAGTTTTTTTACATTGTTTATGATGTTCACTAACAGTAACATCATTCTTCTCTATGTTCTTCTGCAAATAACAATCAAATAATAAAGAGGTGCATTTTGGTACATCCTTGTAGCAAAAACACCACCACAGTTGGTCTGTGACTGATTGATTGCATGTGTGGTTGATATGCTTACCTTGTGATTTAACTATGTAGCATGGTACTACATGTATTTTTTTTGGCATCTTGAAGGTCTTGACGGTCGATTGTTGTGACCATGTGTTCTTGTTATGTCTATAGTTATGTAGGACTACTTGCATGGGTTTTGAATAATTATTAAAGTGGTGCATTCTTACACACTTGGGAGGAGTGGATATGTGAATGCTCCTATGATAGGAGGTATTTTGGGGAAATCCATGTGTTTCTTCTGAAGGTGCTAGTTATGGAACTATTATCATGGCTTCCATATTGATTAGTTTCTTGTGCAAATGAATGTTGGGTGTAGCATTGTAATGGAATGGTCATGAGTTGATTGCATGCATCACCATGATACATTTATAAATATGATATATATATATATATATATATATATATATATATATATAGAGAGAGAGAGAGAGAGAGAGAGAGAGATTACAAGATGACAGATAGTGATGATGGATGTGTGAAAAACTACATGAAAACTCCAATTAGCAAGGACATGGACACCCAACAATGCAACTACCATTTCTAGGTTCATTAATGATGATGAAGGGACATGAAAATAAAATGATTCTAAGGGAGCATGGATAATGATTAGACATATCCCCTATATGTACATTATGGAAAGGAAAGGTAGATGGTGTACAATATAAGTGATTGACCATTATTGGAATAGGAATGACTTAACATCACATCTCTCGTACAAAATTGCTTGATAATCCTAGGAGGGGGAGAACCTGCACTAAGTTTCATATGCAGAAGAAATTATGAAAAGTAGAAACTATTCACAGTGGAAATTTTTTCTCATATTTCATAGCCCTCTCATGGTTGGGTCTATAAATGGATCATTGTATATTCTCAAAGACTAGTGAATTTTACTTCCAATCATGGTAGAAATATAGGTAAGAGAGATAATGGTTTGACATGGAAGAATCCCCCTCACATCTTGAAACATAATGTGCACAATATAGAAGGCAAGGTGAGGGGGGGGTGATTTAGTTAAGAGTGGCCCCTAAAAAATAATATAACCCATGCCTAAAGAAATGAAGAAGGCCACCTTGCTAAGGGGAACTTATTTAAGAGTGTGGAAATAAACTCTAAGTTGGTTATGGTAATATTTATATCAACCTTTTATTACTTTGTAAGGGTCTAAAGTGTCATTGACCAAGAATATTAACCCTTGTGTGCAACCACCATTCAAGAGGAAATGAAGGAGTTTCAAATGAGGAGATAGGATGAAAGAGAAATAGGGTTAGACCTTACTGTAGAACCCTGGGATTTATCAATATATAGCTCTAAAAATACTATATGTTATTTCTGAATTTATGAAGTTGTTATAAAGACTTAGTGGGTCATGAAGAATACTATTGCAAGGTTGTTAAAGAAATCAATGGAAGTTAGAGTAAATAAATCAAAATATTACCATGCTTATGTTGATTTCCTCTATAGACCCCAAACCCGAAGGCTTAGTGGTCGCCCAATATTTTTTAGTATCATCAATCATATGTTATTATCTATTAATACTTAAGATTTTCAAGTGATTGATGCTCTTGAGAAAATTCAATTTCTTTAGTTGTGTGCCCTTGTTTTAGAAAACATTGAAACTAGGTGAACTATATTAATAAAAAGATGCAATCGAAATAAACAACATTTTTACATTATAATAAATATATTTATACTTCAAACAAATGTTTAGGTGTTAAAAGTTGGTCCGTGATTGATTGATTACATGTATGGTCGATATGCTTACCTTGCGATTTAATTATGTAGCATGGCACTACATGTGTTTTTTTTTTGGGAACTTGAAGGCCTGGATGGTTTATTCCAGTGGCCATGGGTGCTTGTTATGTATGTAGTTATGCAAGACTACCTACCTGGTTTTTGCATTATTGTTCAAGTGGTGGGTTATTACACACTTTGGAGGAGTGGGCATGTGAATGCTCCTATGGTACGAGGGATTTTGGGGAAATACATGTGTTTCTTATGAAGGTGCTAACTATGGCGCTATATCATGGATTTCATATTTATTGTTTGATTTTGAAAATGAATGTTGGGTGTAGCATTGTAATGGAATGGTCATGACTTAATTGCATCCAAAACCATGATATATAGATATGTATATATATATATATATATATATATATATATTACAAGATGGAAAATAATGGTGTGACATGGTGTTTTATAATGAAGTAACCATTGATGTTACAGATGACATAATAAATGGATTCAGTAAAGAGGCTAAACACACTAGCTATTATAGGTTTTAGAATGAAATCTAACTTTGAAAAAAGATAATAATGGTTGGATTAAAATTATTGTTGATGGAATTGATTAATTACTAAATTATACAAACCTATAAGAGAAGGATACTAAACTTAATGACGTGAATGTATATGTAATTCTGAATTTTAAAATAAATCTAATGCAATTGTTAATGGTGTCTTGGTTTGAGACATATGACTGACAACAATTTGAGGATATGTGAAAAACTACAAGGATTGTTCTTGGATTAGCATAGATAAATTGAAGGTGATATATTTATTTATAGTATTCCATTAATACACTAACAACTGTGTTTATGTACTGGAAGAACATAAAAATACTTAGTGACAACATGAGATGGACCAATCCCAATAAGGAGCAAGAAACTTGAATGAATTGAAGGCTGAGCTCAGGATCTTGAAGGTCGAACTAAATATTTGCAAAGAATAAATTAGAGATCTCGTTAGGAAACAAGAATAAATAGTTGAGTGGAGTTTTGAAATGCAAAATCATTTGTAAGAATTGACATATAAAACTCAATCCTTAAAAAGGGAAAGGCACATTGGTATGAAGAGGCCCCATGAGGCTGAAAAGGAGAAAAGGATAATTCCCTATTAGTATTGTAGAGAAAATAATCTAAGAAAATATTTTCCCCACAGATAGAAAAAGAAAGGAAATAACCCCTACGAGTCACAATGACACAAACCCGCGATGAGGGATGTCGAGAAGGAGGAGGGGGATTCCCTCAAGCTCATTGATATGTGCACATGTTTAATGAAAATATTCCCTGTGAACTATTGGGAAATGTAAGACTTCAAGGTTATTGAGAGTGTTGTAAATAATTATTGAATTGGTTTTGGTGTATATACATATGTGCACTTGTGTGATGGCTAGAAATGCCATGAATGATAGAACCATGAGGATTAAATTGATTTTGAGGATTATTTTATTTTTATGTTCTATGGATTTAATTTATTTACTTCATGGATTTACATGATTTTATTGTATATTTATGTATGGCCATGTTGTTATGTCAAAAAATTTATTTTCTGATTTTGGTTTTGATTACCCTCTTTGTGTTGGTTGTCCTCACCTTCCCTTGTAAAATTTTCCTTTTGAATGTTAGGTTTGGGTCTGAGGAAACTTGTTGGGTGTGGCATGAAATCCATGAAACTCTAGTAAGAGAGATGAGAAAAACCTGAGAGATAATACGACTTGAGAAACACCAATGCATGATGGAAATTAGGAAGGTCGAAAAGGGGTAGTGCATGGTTGGTATGGACAATAACATGTTGATGCTGGGCAATGTGCCAAAACTTGACAACATGCACAAATGAAATGCACATCGATGGAATTTTATTGGAAAATATTATTAACAACAAATTGAAAGGAAGAGGAAAGGGGAGGAGTTTTTGAAGCAATAATTTCATTGACTAATGCGTGTTTTGCTTTTATGTAGGGAGTTATCCAATCCTTGTTTTAATTGACACTAGTCAATGTTTTCTATGTCCTCGAGTAAGTGGATAGTAATATAAAAAAAATTGGGCTGGTTGGGTCCATGATAAAAATGGGCTGTGAAATGGTTTAAATGAATTTCTCTTAACCTTACTCTAGTTTCACATGTAATTATGTATTGTATACATGAGCATGTTGATGAGTTTACACACACACACACATATAAACTCATTAACATGCTCATGTATAAAATACATAATTACATGTGCAATTAGAGTGTGCTTGTTTATATATATATATATATATATATATATATATATATATATATATATATATATATATATATATATATATATATATATATATATATATATATATATATATATATATATATACTTGTATGACAAGCTTGTGAGGGGTCATCATTATGGAAGACTGATTGTTTCAATTTATTTAATGTAGATGCAGATGGCATAAAAAGGTTACTGGTTTTATGAGGAATCAATGGGGAAAAAGTAGCCTTGAACATTCTATGATTTTAATATCACGAGAAGATGATTCTTATATTATTCCCATGTTTATATTATGAACATGGACTGATGAATGATATATCAACAAAAGGAAAGCAATGTGATTTGCAACATGTTGGGACAAGCATAGATAATTAAAGAAACCACAAATCCAAGATTGAATGGTGGAATTATCTCTTTGAAGTTTTGAAGAACAAAATTAGCCACTTCTTGGTATAACATAATTTATTAGTGGCTAACAGTGGCTTCACTTGGGGAAGACAGCTGGTTCTTTAGGTGTCTAGAACCTCAGCTGCAAATCTCTAGATTTCATTAAACCAGTGCCTTAATCCATTGGGAAGCAACCTTTCTTTTTGATAATCTCTGCAGAAATTTGAAACAATGAAATTCTATCAAAACAACATGTCTACCTACCCATTCCGAATGATCCTAACATTTTTTCTTCTTTCAAAGTGCATTTATACTAGAAAACTCTCTTCCACAACATTTTATTCTTTTGAAAATAGGAAACAAATCTAAGTCTAATATTATTTTCTCCATGAACTCAGTTTAAACAGTTGAGTTCATAAGTTTCTCTACCTAACTACTATCTGTCAGGATTAGACTGTCTGACAGACTTTATTCTCTAAATTTAAAAACAGAAATTTAAAATCAGACAAGCCAGGGTTGAACATTATAACTTGTTGTTGATCTATGGCATAAAAACAAGTTGCACATAGACTAAAATTTGTAGAAAATTTAAAACAAAATGAGAAGGCTTAAGATCTGAAAATTAAAAACATCCTTCATTATCTCTTTAGCTATGATTTTGAATTTTTTTGAGCTATTTTTCTCTCTTTCTGGTTCAAGTTTTGAGCTTGTCTGAACCCTCTTTCTTCTAGCCTAATCTACCTTACTGATAAGCCAAGATTATGCTGTTTGGATGATCTAATTCACTAACCTATCAGCAGTAAATTGAAAAGCTAATTAGTCATGATTAGGCTGTATGACTAACTAGAAGTGTGTTTTTAGGAGTGGCATTTGAACTTGCACACTTCAGACTTTGTTTCTCTTTATGGTATGGGGTTGTACCCTTTTTGTTTTACATTCTGCCCTCTTTTCTCTTTCTATTATTTTTGTATTTATCTCATTTTCTTAACTTTGAATGCAATGTTTAAACAATGATATTTACAATGAAAAATAAAATGCTTTGAAACTCATGAATCTTGGAAGAAGTAATTCTTTAGCATCCTACCGTTGACAAGACCTCCATATAAATCTTCTCCATTCAATTATTTCAGGAAAAACGCATTGTGACCCCTCTCAGCATGAATAATATAGGGTCCTTTCCACAAGTTCTCAAACTTGCCATCTTTTCGCTTCTTTTCCCTTCTTGAATCCCACTTAAGGACAACATTTCCAACTTGGAAATTGTTTGCCTTAGTCCTTTTATCAAAGATTTTCTTGTTATATTCTTGGAATAACTATGTTCTTTCATAGAATTCTTCTATAGTTTGTTGTAAATGAATTGTTTTGTTGATTCTTCTCTGCATATCATTCTCTTCAATCTGCACTTCTTGGAGGAGTTTCATGACTAGAACTCCTAATGATGTTGGGAAGACTGCATCCATGCCATAAACCAGCTGATAGGGGGACATATTTATTGACTTTTTTGTAGTTAATCTTTCAGCCCATAAGGCATAAACTAGCTTATTGTGCCATGATTTCTGATTTTGCTCCAATAGATTTTTGATGATATTTATGAGGCTCTTATTGGAAGATTCAGCTAATCCATTTCCTTGGGGATAATAGGTGGTAGAATGACCCAAGCTGATGTGGTATTTGTGACAGAAATCAACCATTCTCTTAGACTTGAAGGCAGCAGCATTATCTATTATGATTTTTCTAGGAAAACCAAATCTGGATAGAATATTTGTTTCAAGGAACTTGATAATGATAGAGTCAATAACATTCCTAGAGGGTATAGCTTCTATCCACTTAGTAATGTAGTCAGTGGCAGTGAGGATCCACCTATGTTGGGCTGATGAAAATGGGTGAATTTCCCCAATGAAGTCATAGCCCCATTGTTGAAAGGGTGTCTCAACACTGATAGGATGTAAAGGTAAGGGAAGGAATTTTATTTTTTCATAAAAAATTTGACACTTATGGCAAGACATGACTAAATTTTGAGTGTCTGGGAAAAGGGTGGGCCAATAGTGACCATATCTAAGAATTTTGTTTGTTGTGGTCTTCCAGTAGAGGTGTCCTCCACATTCTCCTTCATGCAGCTCATGCATGATTTTTCCTGCATCATCCTAAAGTAAACATTTAAGAAAAATTCCAACAGAATTTTTCCAATACAACACCCCATCTAAGATGAAATAACTGAAAGCTTTCTGTTTCAAAAATATAGCTTTAGTTTTAGACAAAGAAGGAGGGGCATTTAAATATAAAAGCACATAAATGATGTCAGCATACCAAGGAGAATTCAAAAATTTTTCGTCAATGAAAGGGGCAGTGAATTCTTCTACTTCTTCCAACACATCTACCATATTCATATCTACTGCTTGGAAGTTTGACTCAGCCATGAGTTTTGCTAATCCTTGCCCTTTAACTAGTTTGGTGGGTCTGATTTCTAAGTCATATTCAAGAATAGTTTCAATCCATTTTCCCCTTTTACCATCAGGGTCTTGACGTAGAATATCCTTGACAACAGTATGTGGAACAAAAGCAATTATGTGAGAGCGTAAAATGTAGACTCTAAATTCCTTTAGTGCTTTCACTAATGCTAAAGCTTGCTTCTCCATGATGTTATATTTGAGAGGAGCATCTCTTAAGGCCCTACTAAAAAAGTATATTGGTTGTTCTTTCCCTAAGTCATTCTTTTGAAGTAATACCGTAGCTATTGTATGTTCAGATGCAAAAGAAATTATATAAAAGTATTTGGTGAAATCTGGACTAATCAAGACTGGTGTTTGAGTGAGAGCTTGTTTAACTTGTTCAAATGATTGTTTATCTTGTAAATTCCATTTCACACCTACCTCTTTCTTAAGCATGTTTGTAATGTTTTTTAATAGCTCAGCAAGGTTGGGGATAAACCTCCTCAAAAAATTAATCTTTCCAATGAAAGATTGCAATTCGTTGAGGCTTCTTGGATGGCTGATTTGCAATATGCTATCTATCATTTTAGGAAATACTTTGATTCCCTCTTCTAAAATTATATGACCAAGAATTTTACCTTCTTGGAGACCAAAGAGTGTCTTCTTGGGATTCAAAGATAAGCCAAAATTCCTACACTTCTCAAAAAAAATTCTCAAGTGAATCAAATGTTCTTCATCAGTTTTTGAGAAAAAGGTTATGCCATCAAGGTAAATGATTATAAAATAGCCAATATCTTTAGAGAAGGCTATGTCCATGGACCTTTGGAAGGTGTCCCCTGCATTCATCAAACCAAATGGCATTTTGACATACATAAAGGTGCCCCAAGGTGTAGTAAAAGCAGTTTTGAGTTGATCACTTGGGAGCACTAACAACTGATTGTAACCCGAGAACCCATCCAACAGTGATATTCTTTTTGACCCAACTACTTTCTGAAGTATATGGTCCATCTTGGGTAAGGGGTAGTTATCTTTAAGGGAGGCTCTATTTAGATTTCTAAAGTTAATGTAGAGCCTGATTTCCCCTGTCTTCTTCCTAACAGAAACTAAGTTTGACACCCACTCTGAATATCTACTGGGGACCATAATCCCACCATCATACGTATTTTAAATTTATTTCTTAACTAAAGGAAGTAAAAAATGGTTTATTCTCCTTAGTTTTTGTTTGAAGGGTTTCTGATTTTCCTTAAGAGGAATTTTGTGCTGAATGATGCTAGTATCCTAAGATTTCAGATCTTTGTATTCCCAAGCAAACAAATCTTTATATTCTTTGAACAGCTCTATGTATTGCAATTTTATGTGAGCTGGGAGAGTGCTGGACAGTTTAATCATCTTGGTTTCTGCCAGGCTGCCTATGTTATGTTCTTCTACATCTGTTTCCACAGGCTCGATTCCTGGTTCTTTGGCTACATCATTTAAATCAAAGAGGTGTTCTAAAGGTGTGAGACCCCTTGGAATTGTATCATTCTTGCATTGTAAAACTTCCAAGTCTTTTTGGTCGGCGTTGTCAATTAATTATACTTCAAAAGGATTCTCACATTGATTTATATCAGCAGAATATGTCATTTCTATCTCTGGGATTTGTTCATTATCAAAATGGTCTTCTTCATGGCTGGCTTCTGATGTTGGTATGTCAAAATAATTTTCTGATTTTAGGAAATTATCTATGTGTTTGTCATAGTCAAACACTTGCCAGTGATCCTCATTATCAGGCACTGTAGGCCTTTGTTTTACCTTTACACTAAGTTGTTCATTTATTTGAGGTATTTGGCAGTTGTTGGCATTAAAGGAAAGTTCATTTGCTAGATAATTTTATGCTCTTGGAATGAAAATGAGTTCATATTTTTCAAAGATTTTTAATAAATCAAGGGAAGCATTTCAATATTCTCTAAGTCTTGGGTTTCTAGCTAAATATTTTCCTTTGATTTGTCTTATGATAAGTTCAGAATATCCTAGGATTGATATCCTTTGGGCTTCTAATTGTTTAATAAATTGTAAGCTAAGGAGAAGTGCTTCATATTCAGCAATATTGTTTGTGCATGGAAAATCCAGTTTATATGAAAAACTCTGATTTGTATTTTGAATCCATAAACCTACCCCTGCACTTGTTTTATTACAAGATCCATCAAATTTTATTGTCCAAAGTATATTAGCCTCATTTTCATTCTCTTTTTGGTATTGATTTTCAATGTTTTGAATTTGATTCGAGGGAATATTTGATTGTTCTAGTGAACTGATTTGCTCTTCATTTTCCTTTTCTTTTTGAGTGATTTCATCTTCATTATACAAGATAAAGGAGTCTAAACTTGATTGAATAGATTGGAGATTTATTTGGTTTATCTATGTTGCTCACCATGTATTTCATGTGGGATTCCCTGTATAATATTCTATTTTGGTTAAAAACAGGGATGGTGGCATAATACATGCCCATTTAAAGGGTACCTTGAAGTTTGGCTCCCCATGATATTGATAAAAGCATGCCATACTTTGGGGGAATGTCAGATACAACTATGTCCATTACCAAACTCTTAGCAGGGATTTGAGATAAGTTTACGCATAAATCTTTGATTAAACCCAAGCATTTGACTCTGCTTGAATCAAAGGAATACAAATCCTTGTATGGTTTAGTAATTTCTAAGCCTAAGCTTTCCATTACTACTTTGGGCATAAGATTATGTGAAGCTGCAGAGTCTAACATGCATTTTGGAAAATTTTCTCATGTATATTCAAACTAACATAGAAGGGAGGGACAACCCCTTCTTGGTATTTTCCTTCAACTTCTGGACCAAATAACAACTCAGGCTTGTCATCTGTCAAGTTTAATGTATCAGTGTCACTTCCTAAATTCAAAGCTTTTAAAACTTGGTTTTTGTACACTTCTTGGGTTACTAGTTCAGCTAGAGGTATAGTAATTTTTCTCTTTGCAATCTCTCCCTCAAGGTTGAAAGGAACTATCGATTTAGTCATAATTACATCTTTTTTTTCAATTGAATTCCTTTCAGCAATTTTGACTTGCTGAACTTTGTTTGGACTGCTAATTGGGATAGTTTTGTTAGGTACACTTGCTAAAGTGCTAGGGATACTTTTCTCAACATTTGGCTGGCCAATTTTCTCTTTGTTTAAGTCTAGTTTCTTAGCCAAAATGTTGGGTTTGTCTGCTATTTTCTTAGGTTGATTTTCTGCATTTTTCTTAACAGCAGTGTAGGTGTTTTTGTCTTTTGAATTGTCTATGTTCCCTTTGCTTCTAAGATCATATTGTTTGTGTACCTCCATGATTGCATTTTCAAACCCCAATATATAATCATTAGAATCCTCATAGGTGTTTTCATTTTTATCTGACGAGAAGAAACCTTGTTCTTCTTCAGTGAGGAAAACACCATCCCCATTGTCTGATCCAATCAAGTTTACATGACCTTCTCCCAAACTTTCAATCTCCCTATCTTCCTCATATTTATCTACATAGTTTTGTTGGAAGGGAGGTCTAATCTGCTGGTCATTTTCTTTTTGCCTATCTTGATTGTTTTCTCTTCTATAATTCTGATTTCTATTTCTATTTTGGTTGTTTTAAGGTTCTCTTGGTGGCTCTCTATCATTCAAGTTTATATTTTCAAGCATATTCTCCATTAATTTCACTACGTTGTCAATTTGGGTGTTAGAAGATGAGGTTGAGGGTGCAATGTTATATTTATAAGTTATCCTCTTATCTGATCTCAACCTATTTCTTTTCTCAATTATGTTTTCTTCTACACTCACAACTCCTTTCTTCATGTCTTTTAGAGTTAAGTAATCTCTCTCCCTTAGTTGATAGGCCATTTCAGCATCAAAACCTTCAGGATATCTTACTAGGGCCATGCCTTAGGGAGGTTTCATGTGAGGTGGAAGAGCATTGTAGATACTATTAAACCTGGTGGAGTAATCATGAACACTCTCCCCTTAATTTTGTTTAAGACTTCTATACTCTGCTAAGATTTGGAGAGGATTCTTTTTTATTTCCCATTTGTTTATGAATGTTTGATTCAAAGTAGGGAGATCATTGATGCTATTAGGAGTTAGGCTTTTAAACCATTTTTTTACTTCTCCTAAAATTTGGGCAAAGATTCTCATTTTAATAGTATCATCATCTATCTCCATGTAATCAAAAGCATCATTCATTTTGTCTACATGCTGTTGAGCAGTAGTAGGTTCATTTGCAGTGAAATGAGGAATTTTAGATTGATAGTCATTTGGTAAGGGAACCAGAGGTGAAAGTAATGGGCAATACCATGTTGCCATGGATGGAAGGAAATGTGGATTTACAAGGGGTGGATTTACAAGAGGGAAGGTAGGCTAAAATGGATTGTTTTGAATAGTGGTAGTATGGATTGGAGTGGAAGAAACACTTGGGCCAGCAAACTGGTTTTCAGCAGATTTATTATGAAAGAGGCTAAAGTTGTGAAGAAGCTGGGAATCAGGAGGAGTGGAAGGTGAGGCTTCTCTACTAAATCTCTATTGCAAATCTGCAATGTCAAGATAAGTTTGGTTTAAATCACCTTGAGATCTAGTTTTAAAGATGTTCTTTGTGTGATATAAGTCAAAGTGTAAATCCTCTAAGACAACAAGGTTTTCAAGGACATATTTTGTTCTTAAGAGGCTCCCATCAACAGCTGATTTTCTAGATTTAGAATTCTGCCACAGAATTCTCTTTGGATTGTCAACTACTATAGGAGGATTAGGGTCTAGATGGGATCTAGTGTTGATCCTATGTGAAGCCAGACTTCTTTTTCAAAAATGATAAAGGCTGAATTTTTTAGGGACTGTTTTTGAAAATTTTGCCTCTCACAATGTCTTATCTAGTATGGGACTAGGCTTCTAAACTTCCTCGAGGTCGGTTAACACAGTCCTAAGGAAATATGGAGACCTAGATGAGTAATAAGCCTATTGGGGTCAATGGAGTCACCAAGTGGAAACTTTTTAGCTTCTATGAAGGTAAAATATTGGATTGTTCCACCACCATGTTTATTATGAAGCCAATCTGAGCTATTTTTTGGGTTTTTTCTGATTTTTTTCAGTCCTATGGGTTATGAGAGTGTCCTAATTCTTATTCAACGCTTAGCTAATTTGTTTAAAACATACAGAGTTCACTCTTATGGCTTGGTAACTGATTCATTCAAGGTTTGATAAGGTTCTATGAAAATCCTAAGGGTTACTTAGTTTGTCACTGATTCAAATATGTCCTATCATGATTACCGTTATGCTTGGTAGTGCTTGAAGAAAGCTACTTATATTGTACTGGACAATGAGTGTTTTTTTTAAGGAGTTTACTTAGTGTCCCACAGTGATCGCCATTATGTTGGAGTCCCGTGTTTTGATAGATTGGAAAATCAAAAGACAAGGCAACATTAGAACCAATCTTTAGAGTTCCAGGATCTAGTCCTCCTATTCTCAGAGAGGGATCTCTCAAATTTACTTGTTTTGCAAAGGTTTATCTTGTTTGCTTTTAATGTTGGTTTTAGACTAGTTAGTAAGTGCAAGTGTTTGTTTGTTTGTTTGGTTGAATGACATAGGAGAACATGAAAGGTCTAGGAAAGATAGCTAGAAAGGAGAAATGTTAGATTCATTGGGAAATGGAGTCAAGAATGGGTTTATGACAAACTCATCAGTGGATATGGGATATCAGAGGGCAAATCTAACTTGGCCACAGGATCCTTTGGTTTTGTGAATGAGATGGACATAAATGATTTGGAAAGAGAAATTGAATTCTCAACAAAAGGAACTTGAAAGCATAACTTGAACAATAAAGAGGTATTTGATAGACAGGGCTAACCATTAATTCTACAAACCACACTTTAAGAAAATAATGACTTCAAGACAACTTTCAAAATGAAATCTAAGATTCAGGAGCACATCCTATTTCCTCAAAGAATTTATTTCAAATGACTTAGAAAACATAAAAGATTCACTAATAATTGCAGTCATAGAAGAGGGAACACCTAAAAACATCTATGATCACAACTATAAAGACCTTTAAAACAATTTTTCAAGCAAGGACAAAGGGCATGATCAAAACAGACCTCCTTGGCTAACTATGAACAATGGTACTTCAAAGGGGGACTTCAAAAACAGTTTTCAAGTGGCAGTAGACAAGCAGGGGAAACCATAAATCATGCTGAAACCAACTATTTGAACTATTAGAGAAATAAACAAGCATGAGGACTACAGAGAGAGATTAAAGAATCTAAAATACCTCAGCAGAAGAAAACATAAAAAAATTAAGGATGAACAGGTCTAAGGTGCTTTTAGGAGTCATTTCTTAGCCTAAGCTTTTCATCCTACTGTAGTGAGCATTTATGGAACAAAATGAAAACAGGAGAAAACATCAAACAGTTCAGAATACTTCACCAACAGCCAAGCTCATGGATCCAATGATAGAGATTGTTCAAGAACAAGCATGTTTCAACATCATCAAGCATACAAGACTTCAATTTCTTCCTTAAATTCAGACAGACTATGTATTATTTTAGAGAGTTTCAGTATTACAAATAGTGAACAATCAACCTATATCTCATCTTCTTCAGAAGTTTTTATAGAATAAATGAGGAGGTGGAAGAGTTTTAGGATTGAAGTGTAATAAATTATACACTAAATGCAACTCCTAGCCTTGAAAACCATGCAAGGCATAAGGCAAGAATGCATCAAATTACAACTATGTTTCATTTAATCTGTTTATTCTTTTTATGGCTCAATGGGTAACATATTGACTATAAGGCACTTTCTTATCTTTATAATAACTTTATTGACAGTTTAATTTTTGTTCTTTTGTTTGCAATAACTGCTCAGCTGTCTTTAGGCAAATATCTTCTGTTTAGGCAATAAATATGCCTTATTTTGATTTATTGAGGCTGCAGGTGGCTCTTTAGTAGCTGAAAAGGATAATTGGCCTCTGATGTGGCAGTGAAGGCCTCCTTTGCTGATGTTTTCCTCTATTTTACCTTAGAACACCTTAATTTGTTCTTTATTCTGTGCTTTAGGCTTAATTAGCCTTTGATCTTAGTCTTCAATCTTCATTCTCTCTTTATCTGTGGATTAGGCCTTTGATTTCTGATATTTCTACCTTAATCCCTTTTAAAAACTCTGATTTAAACCTTTAAACACGGATGTTCTTTGATCTCTTGTTTTTAATGCTGATATTTTTCAAATAATGGACTCTGAATGTGTTTTTGTTGTGTTGCAGGCGAGAAAAGGTTTTGTGATTTTGAAAATGCTCATGAGGCATGGAAAAATCACAGTTTGAATCTTTGTAAATTCTTTTTCTTTGTGAATAATGGCCGGAGGGATCGTCATCCCTGAAAGTGTGGGAAAAACCTTTACAACCTGCAAATAAAAAAAGTTATAAAAATCCTGCAATGATAGGTTTAAACTGCTTTGGAGGCTTTTGGTGTGGGATTAAATTGGAGCTGTTGGATGAAAATAACCAACGGTCGGGATTAAACGGTAGGTTCATTTGAGAGGTCAGATGGTGGGGAAAGGTATGGAGGGGAATTTAAATTAGGGTCGTTCGATCTTTGAAGATCGATGACAAAGAACTCTCAATGGATTGTTTGGAAGGAGAGGCGAAGGGAAAGCGAATGGAGGATGAAATATAATTTGAGTCATCTAATTTAAAGGATCGAAGGCTAGGATTAAAAGTTGAAAAAGTAATGCGGAGGGTAGGTGGTTTGGTAGAAAAACGGCAACGGTTTTCGCGTTGTGCTTCGGTGGTTTTGAAATTTCTCCAAAAAAACGTGATATGGGTCTACGCTCGACACGTGGATTTCTAAAACCACCTATATCGCATAAAATTTACGCACTATGGGGAGAGATAAAAAATTACGCTATATGGTTTCTAGGCTGTTGGATTGGATGATCCAGATCCAATGGTGTAGTTTGAGCATGATAGATAAAAAGCTGCGGCATAAAGGGTATGCGGGGTCCAGGTGACGTCAGCGAAAATTGGCGCATAGTGGAGGGTCAAATAGGCTATCCGATCATTAAATTCCTTTGATAAATGGTTATAATTGAAAAAGGAGCGGAAATGAAAGGAAATGGAAAGGGCGGAAAAATGGGGCTTGATGACCTTAGATCTTTGAAGATCGACGGTGAGGATTCTCTTTTAAAACCTTCTGTCGGGACACAAAAATATACAGGAATGGTAAGGTTTCAAAGGAAATTGGCGGAGAAATGAGGAGAAAAAGGGGGCCCACCTTTTATATAAGGGCGGAAGGAAGGATGAATGTGGGCCGTCAGATCTGGAGGATCGACAGCTGAGATCTGTCGATGGAGGACAAAGAGAAAGGCGAGGTTAAAAAAGTGGAAGCATTATGAGCCGTTGGATCTAAGAATGATCAATGACAGAGATTCTATCACAAGATCGCATCAGCGGAGGTCAAAGGGTAAAGTAACAATGAAATGTGCCGATGCAATTGAGCGTGGACCGTTAGATCTAGGAGAGATCAACGGTGGAGATTTAATCGGTGGGTTAATGTCGAAGGGCTGTCGGAATGGATAAGCGCGATGCGATCAAGTGCAGACCATCAGATCTGGTGGAATGGACGGTCAAGATTCGATCGCATCCGAGAAAAGGAAAGGGGCCAAAACTCCAGGGCTTTTGATTTTGCGATGCGATGTTGCGCTGACTGTCGAATCAGAAGGATGATCGACGATTGAGATTGAATGAGAGGGATTGCATCGGAGCTTTGAAAAAATGGAAAAGGGAATGACTCATGTGGATTTTGCGATGCGATGAGCCGATGGGCGTTGATCTGCAGAGATCAACGGCCCAGATTTGCTTCAAAACATATGACCGGGTTTTATAAAAAACAAAGGAAAAATGGGTTCAGGATAGAGTTATTTATACTTTTAGCACTCGATTATGGGGCTTATTAGGTCTTATGAAATGGACAAAGAAATTGGGGGTTTTTAAAAGAAAATTCTTATCGCAATTGGATTTTTCAAAGTAAAAGGTAAATAAGAAAAATAGAAAACCCCAATTGCGATTGCGCGATGGGGTTAACTCTGGGTTATAGCTCTGGGTCTCATATGAAGAAAAGGAGCTGGGGCTAAAGCCAAAGGGGCTGAAGGCCTTAATGAAAAAAGACTGTTTTTTAGGATTTTTTGAAGGATTTTCAGAGGATTTTGGAGGTTCCGATAAGAGTAAAAAAGGAGTTTTAAACCTTATAAAGGGATTTTACAGGGCTTTAAAGGGAAATTCGAAGGAATTAGAGGCAAATTAAAGGGTTTATGGATGAAGTGAAGAAGGAAAATGGAGAAGTGAAAATGAGGGAAAATGAGGCCTTTTAAGTAGTTTTCTCTTGGTAAAACAGTAGGTACATTTAGGACTATGAGGGAAACAGCAGTGAATATTAACTCAAGGATAGTTATCTTCATAAAAACTTCAAAGATGATATGTTTTCAAATGGGAATTATCTCTTTGAAGTTTTGAAGAACAAAATTAGCCACTTCTTGGTATAACAAAATTTATCAGTGGCTAACATGGTGAAGCATGGGAAAGACACTAGAGGAATTTTTGCCTGGCATCTGTGGTTAGAGATAATATGGTCTCTATATTTTCAACACTATTTTTTACACATCATACAGTGCTATGTGTATTGTGGATGTGATATGTTGTAGATTGTGTATACATGCATGTGTTATGTAATATTTTGGGACAAGAAGGTATGGGACTATTTGGGTCCTTGTGTTGTGTAATGTGTTTAGGACAGGAAGGTATGGGAATTTTCGAGCCTATGTTTATTAGGATAGGTATACTACTCAGAATTGGTTTTTCCTGGGCCTCTGAAGGTGTGGCATACACCTGTATTCCCGTCGATAGAAGGCTACCTAGTTCTAAATTGACTACCTAGTTTGGTAGTTCCCATATTTTTAGGGTAGCGATTATGATTATTAATATTTATCTAATACTATGTTCTTGACTTGGGGCTAACAATACACTTTGTAAATTCGGAATCAAAGAGAAGGGAAGATTGTCAAGTTTGGAAATTGATCTAGTGTTTGTACATGATCAAGAGAAAATAACACACTAGCTTCTTTTTAGGTTCGTAAATCGATCTAGTGTGTGTACATGGTCAAGAGAAGAGAATGCATTGGGTTCTTGATAGGTTTGGAAGTTGATCTAGTGTGTGTAAGAGAAATGAATCGGACACTAGATGCTTTCTAGGATGGGAAACTAATTGAAAGTCTGTGTGAAGAAAGGAGAAAAGGATAAATTCAAAGACGAGTGCCAATATTCCATTAATTTCATGAATTTCTCAATTATGAACACAATTAAATGCTCTCACTTATGATGATTTGGTTTATGATCTAACTTGGTTTTAATTTTATAGAAATTAGAATAAATGTCAATTTCACCTCATCGATAAGTTACTAATGAGGTATGATTTAAATTTATTACAATTCCTTTATGAGGGTCTAATTGAAATTATGTGCTATGATGTAAGAAATCATGGATTTTCGTGACGTGGTTGGATGAATTTTACTGCAATAATAATAGCATTAACAACAAAATAATTAAAGCATGAAACAACATGCTAGTAAAATATTTTAGGAATAAGGACATTATGGGACACTGTTACCCACTAGTGTCTATTGATTGCCATGAAAAATGTTATGACTGGTATGATAGTTTTGAGGCATGTATATTCCTTGGTTTTGAAGCCTCTTCAATGAGAGGAATATTTTCCAAGAATGGATCCCCAAGAAACAAGGAAGCAAAGAAGGGGATGCCTAAACTTGGAAGGTGAGTGACTAGATTTCCCAACAAATTGAGAAGCACATAAGGGAAGGCCATAAAGTAAAAAAAAAAAATCTCATGAGAATAAATGATCATAATCAGAAGCATATTATGGGTGTTCCTAGAAACAATGAGCCTAGAATGTTTCGTGGGAGGAACAAGGAGTGTAAGATAGTAACGTTGGAAATTGGAGGTAGGAAACACTCTATAGAAGAGGAGCAAATCCAAGTTGGATTGAGCTAAAAAAAAGCGCCAAAATATTTCAAAAAGGGCCATTGGGAGATGACTAAATTAATTAAGAAATTATTTTCGAGTGGTTGGGTGAGCCACCATGCATATAAAATGTGTTGTAAAAATTGAATGAGTTGTGTAAATAAAGATCCATATCAGTTTTCTTGTGTCCTTTAAGATTTTTTTGTTATAATGAATATGGGAATTGAAAACCAAACGGGAGGAAATGTGACATCCCATGGTTAGTAATTCTCTCATAGGGGAGGGGAGTGTGATATCCATTGGTTAATATTTCTGTGATTTAAAATAATTGTAATTATTAAATGGATGAGAGAAGGACACAAATTCCACTGGTTTGGAAAGGGGATTGTTTGAGGGAAAAATTATTTTAAATATCAGTCCTCAGTTTCCTGAGTGGCTTTTAATGGGGCTGAATGTGCCGTAAATTTAACTGAAGAAATAAGGACAGGTCAAGGCATCCTTTAGCTCCAACCATAAGCAAGAAAATGACAAAAATTAAAGAAAAGCACGGGTTGCGCTATTAAGATGTTGGCTGTTGTGCAATCATGGGGAGTGATGGGAAACTAATTTCTTTGAGAAAGTAAAGGAGAACCTGAAGTTTCTAAAGGATTCATTTATTCATTCATCATTCATTTTTACCACACATTCACTCTCTCTCATACATGTAGGGAGGATAATCAGAGAACGATCGAGCTACCTGGAGTGTGCAGAAGCTATGAAAGAGTGTAGAGAAGGTAGAATCTAAATTTTTTTTTGGTAAGCATTTAAAAAATTAAAAAACCAGCCGAGGAATCCTCTAAGAGAGGCTCAGTTTAAGAAACCACTGAAATCTTGGGATTGATGAACCTACTACGTTTGGGAAAATTAACTCAGGTGCCTGTGAGATTGATGAACCACCAGAAGTTTCCTTAAGGGATGAATTTATGGTGTTTATCTTACTTATGAACCACCCAAAGAGGTGATTTATTCCACCTATCAGTCTTTTATCCACTGACTAACCTTCATTGTTGTAGACTCTCTTCTCCCGAGAGTGAGCTAAGTTCTCTACATTGTGAAATAGTGGCATCTATGTGAATATGTGTCAACAATGTGATTGATGAAGTGTATATCTAGTGGTTGAAGACAATGTGACCTTGTAGAATACTATTTATTCTATTTTTTTGGTTTAAAATACATAGGAGCACTCCACCTCAAGCTTTAGAATCTAGCTCAGGGGTGACAACTACACGTTATAGTTGTTGTAGCTTGTCTAGGGTTGGGTGGAGAGTCGAAGTCGCACTATCATTTCCCCAAGTTCAATTTTAACTCAAGATAAGTTTCCTCACAAGCAATATGTCACATGAAATTTACGTTTATACTCTTGAGTTGATTTATGACATTTGTATGAAAAGTGAAAGGTTTCTTGTGATTAAAAGGATGAATTCTTGTTAAACAGTTTCCTTATGGCTATGGCTCTACATTAATATTTTCATGCAGGATATACATAAATAAACATATATTTTAATGCTGTGTTAATAGCATGGTTACAACTGTGTTATTGGTGTGGGAAAAATTGCGTGAAGGTAAGATAGTTCATATCTATTCAAGCAAGTTTGTGAGATTATCAATGTTAAACAATATGCACATGTTGTTGCACCATCTAACTATTATTTTATTGATAAAGAAAGTGATTTCATGTGTGTTTAAATATACTAGAGTTATTGTATGCATGTTTTATGGAAAGGTAGGATTCATTTATATACTGTGTGAACATGATTACCAATGATTCTCTGTCCAGATGCACAAATAAATCCCCGAATGTATTTCTAATATTGAGTGAAATTTGTGACTGGAAGGTAGTATGGATAGATTTGTGTACAAGATCAATTTTTGTTTGATAATAACATCATTATGAAATTATGATGTGATAGAGGGAACTTGTTAAGTTCCATGTGATCTTGGCAGGGGTACTAAGGTGTTGGTCCTGTGGTTTTTTCTCTTTTTTTTGGAGATCTAGTCACAGGGCATGGTGCCTATGTGTCCAGGAATGATTTTGTTAAAAGTTTCTAAGTGTTGAAAGATAGAAAAATAGGCTTGAAGTCACCATGGGGCTGCTAAGTTGGGGGTCAAGAGGCCAAGAGGAGAGGCCGAGTCTTGGCATGATATGCACGTAACCAGAAAAGTGCCACAAGGTAGTCAGCAAGACCTACCAATCAACTTAGTTGGGTCAAATACCATGGTCGGGGTTTGGGCCAGTTGGGTTAGAAGTAGTAGTTTCCCAGTAGGGAGTCAAGACGACCTCTGAGTCGGGGTTCGAAAGATGGGGCCAATCCTCATATATCCATTACATAAAAAGGCAGGCATAATATGGACGATGGAGAATTGACGTGTCAGATCAATGGTTGGCAGGGATTCTCCATTTTGACATAGGAAAGGGGAGGGGTAACCTGCGACCAAGATCATAGTCTTTGGTTAATCAACGATCAAGATTTAAGTAGGGGAAATAAAAGTCCTACAGACTATTAGATCAACCAAACTAGCAGAGACCATCCAATGGTGGTGGTTTGCATGAACACACACACACACACACACACACACACACACACACACACACACACACACACACACACACACACACACACACACACACACACACAAACACACACAAACACCATGTGTAATGGTGGAAGTGGAATAAGCTGAGGTATAGTGGTATGCCATGTGGCAGAGTAGTGGAACACTTCGTAGGCACCACATGGGGCCCACATGGGTGCCATGTGGTGGAAAAGAGAGACGAATATTTCAAATTAATGAAAATTTAGAGGATCATAACTCAAATTTCTAGAGTCAAAATTGGGAAAATTTTATCACCGAATTGTCTCGACATGACGAACACAACAATGTTATTCATTGAAGTTTTGAGAATGTGCAAAATGGTTAGAATTTTTAGACCCCATTTCCATAACGGGACCTTGGATATTGGGTCAACACAGTAACTTCCTACTTCTAAACTTGGTTGGGGAAGGGATTAGGAGGGGGTGTGTTATAATAGAAAGCACGAAGTAGATGGGAGAGATTGGTTTTCAAGTATTTAGTGACCAAACACTAGATTCCCTTGTATATCATTAGGGACAATCTGATGTGTAGGTGATGAGGCATGTGTGCACAACTACATGACAACTCCACTTAGCAAGGACAAGGGCACACAACAATGAAACTACTATTTCTAGGTTCATTAATGATGATGAAGGGGCATGAAAAGAAAATTATTATGAGGGAGCATGGATAATGATTAGACATATACCCTTTATATAGATGAAGAGAAGGAAAGGTATATGGCGTACAATATAATTTATTGACCATTATTGGAATAGGAAGTAGTTAGCATCACCTCTGTAATTGAATATTGGCTTGAGAATCGTAGGAGGGGGAGTTTATGCACTAATTTTCATCTGTAGTAGAAATTATGGAAAATGGAAACTCTTCACTATGGAAAAGTGTTCTCATATTTCATAACCCTCTCTTGGTTGGGTATATAAATTGATCATTGTCTATTCTCAAAGTTTAGTGAGGTTTCTTCGAATCATGGTAGAAATCTAGGGAAGAGAGACAATGTCGGAGTTGGATAATGGTTTGACATGGAAGAAGCCCCCTCACCTCTTGAAACATAATGTGCAAAATCTAGAAGGAGGGGGGGAGGGGTTAGTTAATATAGCCCTTTAAAAATTAATATAACCCATCCCTTAAGAAATGAAGAAGGCCACCTTAATAAGGGGACCTCATTTAAATGTTTTGAAAGAAACTCTAAGTTTATTATGAGAATATTTAAATCAACAAGGTTATTATTATGTAAGGGTATAAATTTGACCAAGAATTTTATTTCTTGTGTACCTCCACCATTCAAATGAGGGGAGAGGATGAAAGATAAGGAGGGTTAGAACTTACTATGGATCCCTTGTATTTATCAATGTATAACTCTAAAAATACTAGAGGTTATTGCTAAGTTTATGAAGTTGTTGTAAATAATCACCGGGTCATGAAAAATACTATTGTAGCATGGTTGCATAGATGACTGGAAGTTAGAGGAAATGACTCAAAATATTACCATGCTTCTATTGATTCCCTCAATAGACCCGAAATCCCAATGGTTAGTGGTTTTCAAATATTTTTTAGTTTCATCAATCATATGTTCCTATCCATTACTAATGATTTTCAAGTGATTGATTCTCTTGAAAAAATTCCATTTCTTTAGTTATATGCCTCATTTTTAGAAAAAACTAAAATTCAGTAAATTAAATTAAAAAAAGGATGCAATTGAGCTAATTTTTTATTTTACATCATAATAAATGTATTTATATTTCAAATAATACATAGTTTGAAATCCACACACACACACACAAATATTCACATCTTGTACTTGGCTTTGACATGGAATATGAAGGTTGAAATAAAATAATAACTAGATACAACCATCTATATCATGATGATTTAAAAAAATTATGATGTTTATAATGGGTGAAATATGTGAAATTGGAATATGTGATGGGTTAGTAAACCCAATATCATATTTATTAATCAGTTAAGCTACCATATAGAGTTATCCTCCCTATCTAACACACTTTCCCAGCTTGAGGCAGGCAAAATTTTCTATAGAGAAGAAATTGGTTGAAATCAAGCTAAAGAAAAGGTGGATAATGATGTCATGAAGGAGACTTGTAGGGTGATTGAATTTTATTATCTTCATATATTCTTAGAAATATAATGAAACATAAGAGGAAAATACAAGGACTATATAGTCTACATAGTTATTGAGTTATTGGCATGGAATGATGAAGTGATGATATGTCTAGAATAATGTAGATGGTGTTTATCAGAAAAAATAGCGGAGTTTAATTTTATAGCCACAAAGAGGCTTATAAAACATCTCAAAAAATTTAGTGTTAATTCTAATATGGCTTATGTAGAAAAATTGGTTCTACATTGTTAGAAAAATATGTGTCGAGGTGAAAAGAGGAAAGAAAAATACAAAAATGAAATCACAATTATTTTATAGCTCCCCTAAAATAGAGCCTATTAAGATGCATATGAAAAATATGGAGCTCACTATTGCACCTTTTTGGTTTTATATGCATGAGATAGTAGTTGATCATTGAATTAGAGAAATATTCACCCCATAAACTTATGATATCATTGCTATTATTTTACTCTGAACATAAAGTATTTCTTTATTTTGTTTAATAATAAACTAGTGTAAATATGAAAAGGAATCCCTCAATGTTGGTTATCATGGAGAATGGTGTACAAATTTGTGTGCCTTCTATGGAGCTCAAAGAAAAACAAGGGTGGCATTGATATTATTGGGTAGAAGAATCAAGAAAATTTATTTTTTATGGAATAAATTCTTATTAGGGCTTAGTACATTAAGCTAAGATAAACTTTGTAAAGAGTGCTTATGATTATTTTTATAGGTAGTCTTCATTAAGTAAGAGTCAAGGATTGTAAAAGAAAATATGGTTCACTCTATGGAAAGGAAATAATTCACTTCTTGTAAGGAATTCTAACTTTCTTATGAAGTTCACACAATATTGAAAAATGACTTTCTTCAAATAGTTCTTCCTTTACCCTTGTGATGCCTCTCTTTCAAATCGTAAGTTTTTTTTTTAAACTAAACCAGAGGAATTGGAAACTAGGCCGATCTTTTACTCACATGACATGGGGATGATTCTGATTGCTACCACTATAACTCCTAGGTGTAATTGTGCTGCCCCCATAAATGACACACATGATAGTCATTTAGAGAAATTGAATGTGAGTCTTTAATTAATGACATATATTTACATTTCATAGGCTTACCAAGTGAGCTACCACAAAGGGGATATTTTAAACCCTAAGTTATAATGCATTAAATTATGTAGTATATTCAAATGATGAAGATATATAACAAGAATCAAGACATGTGTGCTAAATCAAATCGCCTCGTGTAAAAAAAATTAAATGCTCTTAGTGTGGAGCTCAAAGCCACATCCCAAGTACTGAATGCATACGAGAACTCATAGTGGGCCAAGATCATGGTGTGATTTTTATGTTTCCATGTTGTGATTATGTTTATGTAAAATTATGATTCGAAAGGAAATAAATAATTATGTAACATCCAAACAAAGTTTATTGAGAAAGAAACAAGGGGGCGATAAAAATACTATAGGGAAATAATAAAGGGTGACCAATAAGTTGGTAATTAATATTAAGTTGTATAATTTTCATAAACTTACCTTTTCCCTTATTATCATGGGATTTACATAATCTCAACCATCATATTTGATTTATAGGCCAATCATTGAATGCATGTTCTAGTTAGTGGGGAACTTCACCTTCCTTGTGAAGGCATGGTGTCGAGTATAGGTCATAATGAGTGTGAGATAATTCATCTTTATAATAATTCAAACCTTCTATACTCATATGCACTCTCCACGAAAAATTTGAATTTATTCATATCCTAATTATTCTTACCATCTATTGTTATTCTCGTAACTATTGAAACCACATCCTTGCATGCCAAAAACACCATAAAAGCTCTAGGATATACATTTTAACCTTTAGATGGACACATGGAACTATGGAAGTGAAGACGTTGGAATTAAGAAGAGAAATGTTTCCCACATAAGATCATAGAGGGTAGGTTTCATAAGAAACCATCCTTTTCCCTATAGATTTGTTTTCATTGAGTGCTCAAGATAAAAAACATTTCTCTATTAGGTTGCTTCTAAAGGTAGACAATAGATTCGGCTCCTTTTACATACAAAAAGTTCATTGGATGGAGAAAGATTGTAGAGGGACTATTATGTGGAGAAGGAAAATATCTTCTTTTTGTTATGTGGGGAAGTGAGAGAAAGTACCATGGTTATCGTAATTGATCGGTTGCCTAGAGAGTGCTATGGTGAATGAAAGGCTGAATCAGAGAGAAATTAGGTTTGTAAGTGACATAGTAGAGTGTCGTAAACCAATTTCCGTCACTCTGGTGGTATCATGGCTTGGCTTGAGGGTTAAATCAATATCTAATGATTGTGGTTGGGTGAAAAATCGCTCCTTATCAACCAATTTAGTAAACTTGTATTCATTTACAAATAAACATTTAGATTTATCTATGTTGAAATGCTTGTTGTTTGCAACATGATGTGTGGCTCCTTAAATTCTAAGAGAAAACATATGAATTTGAAATATGCATTCTTATTCCATTGCTATATATTGTTTATGTATATGGTTTGATTTTTTTTTTTTTTTTTTAAATTTGAATTTGACCTAATAATTCATTAATTGCATTGAGGTGCTCTAAATTCCAATACTACATGGATATTATGATATAATGTAACTAATGTTGGTAAGATAAAAATTAAAAACTATACGTATTGGTTCCAAAAACTAAAAGATAATATAAAAAAAGGACAAAATACATTTTCAAATCTAGAACATATGTGGATCTCAAGCTAGATCTAAATTTATGAAAGAAACAAATTAATTCGTTCTAAAATATTTCTATGATTTTAGCCTATAAGTGTGCATTAATCGTATTTTCTAACAAAACCACATGGATTTTCCTGTTAAAAGAAATATGTACAAAGCATTCCATATTTTATTATCATTATTATACTTACCATAATCAGTATGTATTAGTCCAAAACATGTTGCATTTTCACCATTTTTCTTGGTGTCACATTCGTCCTAGACAGGGAAATAATAATGTGGGCATCATGTTAGATCGAGTGCGAATTTTTTTATAGGAGAAAAAAACACACTACTTTTTAGCATTTTGCATCTTATAGACTAACGTTACAGTCTATGTTTTTTTTCCATAAGAGTGCATTGATCATATTTATTCATTTCTGACAAATTCAACATATAATCAATTTCTTGTTTTACAATCATAACCATGCATTAGTTTAAACTATATAGTAATTTGATTAACATATGCAAATATTACCCACATGAAGTGAAAACATCTATGTCGTCCTAGGTTGCATAGGAAGCCATTCTTTTCAATATAAATTGTTTTTCTTGGATTCTCAAGAAGAACCTTAAAAAAATTATTTGGTTTCTCTTAAAGGAATATAGAAAATTGGACTCATGTTGCACATATTAAAGAGCATGAAAGAAAAGGATTCTTGAGAGCTTATTGAGTAGAGAAGGGAAATATGTTCCGAAAGAAAAGGATTCTTGAGAGCTTATTGAGTAGAGAAGGGAAATATGTTCCTTGTGTTGCGTGGAGTTTTGAAAGGAAGGTACATGATTAGCCTTGTTGAATTCTTGCGTGGTGCAACCACTTAAGAAAGAGTCATTGATCGTTTCTAATTGGGTTTTCAAGAAAAAAACCTAAAAAGATTGTGGTTACTCCTGAAGGCAAATAATATTCTAGACTCTTAGTGCACATATTAAAGACCATGAAAGAAGAAGATTCTATAGCGTCTATTACTATTGAGTAAAGAAGTGAAATATATTCCTTATGTTGTATAGGGTAGTGAAAAGGAGTTACATGTTGTTGCTTCACGAGTGTTGTGTTAAATAGATTAAGAAAGAGTCCTTGACCATTTCATTAATCTTGATGGTGTCATGCTTTTCTTTCACGTAGAACCTATGGTTGTTTTCAACTATTAAATTAAGTAAATATTTAAATTTAATATAATGTATAATACTTTTATAAATTAAATATAAATATAAATAATTTATTTATATAAATAAAAACAATTTATTCATATAAATTAAATGGTTGGTATTTTTTATAGTTATAAATTATAGTAAACATTAAGACTCTTGCGTCATGATACATCTTACATTGCCAAAATTAGAAAAAGGCAGTCTAAATTATAGATGAAATGACATTTTGTTAGAGCATTTTTTTAGTTAATTTTAATCAAAATCCGATAGATATTTTTAAGTTGTTTGCTCTATATAATTTCAGTGCCTCAATTGTTTTCCAGGGTGCTAAATCTATTTATGCTTTAAAAAATATATTTTAAATAACTAAAATCATAATATTTTATCAACTAAATTAAATAACATTATTTTAAATTACAATTATTATTAATTATAAAAATAATTAATATATGATTTAAACATAGATTATTTTTTATTTACAAGAAAAAGATAGTAAAGCAACAATAACCAATAAGACTTGATTCCACAAATAAAAATTCTACATTTGTGGACAAGCAAAAAAAACACAAGTGACTTTGAGATAAATATCAATCCTTTGTGCTAACTATCAACAATAAGCAATAATATTTTAATTCCATAAAAAAACCTAATTGAAACATATGGTAAGACTAGTGGATCATCAAAAAGAGCATAACTATATTTAAGACATAAATAAGTTTAAGATAAATCTCCACCCTCTCTGCATGACTACCAACAATAAACAAAAAGAGTTCATAAATAAAAACTAAATGGATAGAAAATTTCTTTTCCTTTGGGAAAAGTTGGAATTTTCATTAATAAAATATTAAAAATTACATATATCATATGCTTAACAAGAGCATATCCAAAACTAACTGTCCATAGAATGTCATAAATACATATCATTGCTTGTCCTTCAACAAAAATGAGAGGTTTCAAGTCCATATAATATACATGTATTTTCAGTAAAAAACAAAATTCACTAAGTAATGTGTTGTTCTATATTGTCTTTCCATAAAAATAAACAAAAGATTGTATTTGATTCATATTCGATATGCTAAGCCCTCCAATCATTCTTCCCGCTCTATAAAAGGTCGATGATAGTATTGGAAGTGTTCCATGGTCATCTAGGTTTCAAAAGTCCTACTACACACCTTCCTTGGAAAGCTAATCATAAACTATGTTCCTTTCCGTGTATATATGAGAGCAAGTTATAAAGTAAAAATGATCTTCGATCATAATAGTTTCATCCAATATATTCCTGAGAGTGTGTGTGTGTGACATTTTGATGTCTGATTGAACCAATCTATGATGATTTTGGAGTCACGAAAGAACTGTACTGTCAACAACCCTTTTCAATAGTAAAGAGCAAGGTGAATTTTAAACTTTATAATTTAGCATAGTTGTTTGTGCCTATGCCAAGTCCAAATTTAACCTCATAGAAGAGATCCTTGTTTATGTAAACTACTTCACCCGCTCCACATCTTCCATGTTGTGCATAACCATCGAAAATAGCCCAAGAATTTGATTGGCCAATGTTTTCAATGGATATGTGATGGATTGTTCCAGATTGGTTTTCTTCAGGAATAAGATTATAAATAGAAATAACCTGAGATTCTAGACGCTCGGGAATGAATATGGGATTCTAAAGAAAAAAAATTTCGGCCAATCCATAAGGCCCAACAAACGAGGATTGGGATATTTCTCATTTTTTTGTCTCTAACACTTTGATACTAGTCCTCCCATGCCTCATTTACATTTCTATCATTTCATCTATGTATTTAAATTTTGGTATGTCAAATTCAAAATTTGAGTAGCAACAGGGCATTGGAGGAATATGTGGTCTACAAATTCCTCTGAAAGGTTTCAAAATGCATACTAGGAAGGACTGTGGAAAGCTCTTTTTCAAAGGTTATCCTTAGTGGGTATTTTATTTGTTAGGATGTGCCAAAGGATAAATCTAGATTTTGGAGGAATCTCCCACTTCCATGTGAGGCTCCACCACCATGAGAAGTCCTATGGTATTTTATGATCATCTACAACCAGGTAGCCCTCCTTTGGATTAAAGAGACCATATTTTGAGTAAATCCAGATAATTTCATCTTCACAATCTGATAATATTACATGTGAAAGTGATAATGTTGATGTATAGTCCTTTCATGCTTCGTGTCAATGATTTGGCAAGTTTAAAGCCATGGAATTCATCGAGCCTTATCCCCATAAGGACGAATTATCTATATCAGAAACATTATTTATCATAAATATGTCGTGATCATTTAAGAATTAGACAAGATCCAGGGGAAGATGATACTTGTTACCACTGCTAAATCAAGGATCCATGCCAATATAAACCTTCGTGCCAGAACCGATTCTCCATGGTATGCTGGATTCAACAAGGTTGAATGATACCAATATATATTTCCAGACTGTTGATATATTATCCTTATTTTTTTTTGGAATATTATCCACTCTTCCATATACATCGGGATATGTATTTCCTGGAAATCACTTCTGTCTAAAGACTTCTCGTGGTGATTTGTTATGCAACCAACTCGCAAAATAGTAGAAATGATAGATCGACGAATTACAAAAATCCTTCGAGGGGTAAACCTCCTTTAAATTACACAAATGAACAATTCTTGGATGATTCAAATGAAAAAACCTCCTTTCTATATATAGGAGTCTAAGGGTTCACAATATAATTAAAGCCTACATACCAATATAATGTAAGGGAACAACAATAACAATAGTGGCCTTTTATGGGGCACAATAATAACAATATGGGGAGTACATGGGCACAAAAATAAAAATAAGGGGGCTACACTAGCAATAAAAATAAGGGGATACACTAGTGTTATAGGGACCTAACATGCTTCTCTCCTTCCCAAATGTGTTTTCCTCAATGCTTGAGTAGTTATGGATGCTTCTATATAAAATTATTAGCCTGCCATGTGGAATATTCAATGGGTATGTTCTTCCACTTGATGAGATACTCGAAATTGATCGATTTCGTAGTTGTCGATTTCTTGTTTCTGAGAGTGCGTCAAGTTCTAATATGATTTTTCCTTCCTTATCAAGTTATGGAAATATTGTTTGAACTGGGACCTTTTCACCTATAACCTTCTTTAAGAATGAAACATGGAAAACAAGGCGCACTCGAGAAGATGTAGGAAGCTCCAATTCATATTCCATAGTACCAATATTTTGCAACACCTTGTAAGGACCATCTGGTTGCATAATAGAAATGGCACAAACCAATGCTTACACATCCTCATCCTTTCTTGAGAGTGCATCTGCAAGAACATTTTGAGTCCATTTTTTGTAAATGATTTCAAATTCATAATCCAACATATTTGTACCCTTTTTTTTGGTCTTCTGAAGATAATATTTGTTCCAAAAAGTATTTTGGACTATCATTATCTGTTTTTACCTCGAAGTGTCTCCCCATTAGGTAAGGTCATCATTGCTTTAGTGCATGTAATATTTCCAACATTTCCTTCTCATAAATAAGTTTGTGTAAATACTTTCCTTTTATTGGACGACTTTCAAAAGAAATGGGTCCTCCTTATTTCATTAAAACAACAAAAATTTCATTTCCTAAGGCATCACATTCCACAATAAAGGTTTTTGTGAAGTATGACATAGCTAAGACTGGTGATTGGCACATTGCCTCTTTAAGATTTTCAAAGGCCTTTGTTGATTTTGGAGTCCAAGAGTCCAAGAAAATGAGTCTTTATTTAGTAATGTTGTTAGAGGTGTTATTATTCTCCCATAATTCTTAACAAACTTGCGATAATACCCTACCAACACGAGAAATCCTCGCAGAGGCTTTATGGTTGTGGGGATTTTCCATTCCTTAATGTATTTAATCTTATTAGGGTCCACCTTAAGACCCTAATGAGATATAATATGGCCTAGATATTCCACCTTCTCTACTCCAAAGAAACATTTGGAGGTTTTTGCATATATCTATTTCTCCTTCAATAGTTTGAGCACCTTATCAACATGTTGAACATGATCCTCCCAAGACTTGTTGTAGATTAGTATATCATCAAAAAATAATAACAAAAATTTTCTAAAGAAGGGTTTGAAAATGGAATTCATCGAACCTTGAAATGTAGAAGGCGCATTGGTAAGGAAAAAAGGCATGACAAAAAATTAATAATGATCCTCATGAGTTCTAAACGTTGTTTCAGAATTTATTCATTCTTCATTCTAATTTGATGATATCTCGAATGAAGATCCAACTTGGTGAAGTAAATTTATACATGTAATTTATCCAATAATTCGTCGATGATAGGTTTGGGAAATTTATCTTTAATAGGGATTTTTTTGAGCTCCCTATAATCTAGACACATGCGTCATGATCCATCCTTCGTGTGCACCAATACTACTAGTATAAATTATACAAAAAATATGTATACAAATGGATTCAATATGATCATGCGATATGCTAAAGTAAGATACTGAATCCTTCTACAAATTAATTTTTGGAAATTAAACATGATATCACAATCACATGCAAGTAAGAGAAAGAAGTAAATCAATACATGACGCCAGATATTCCTTGGGAAAGCAACTGCTCAAAACCCCTCTATCTCTATTGTATAATGAACCAATGAATCATGAAACAATACAATGCACTCTTCTCACAAGATTCTGCTACACTATCATGACTGTCTCACAATGATCTGGACAAAATTGGGCTAGTACTTTGCCAATTCTTAGCCTTTGCTCAGCCTCCCTTGCTTACGCAATCCCTAGGAAATTAATCCCTATTAATTAGGATAATTAGGCTTCCTTGACTATGCAATACATCATAGGAATCCTATGGTGTATATAGTTGAGCCCAAGAAATTTTCTAATAATAGAACTGATAGATAACTTCCCTTTAACCTCTGCCTCAAATGGGTCTTCATCAGAAATGACATGCATGCATCTATTAATAGTAAATCATTAGTCACTTGAAAAATCACTGCATGTGAATTAAATCTTATTTAATTCTCTTGACCTCTCACTAGTGCAACAATCAGTTATAACTAGTTAAACTGATTTTAACTCACTTAATTGAGTTAACTGATTTCTCATGCATTAAACTAATACATTAACTGCAACTTGGACTCTAAAAAAAATAGAATCACTATACATGCCTCACCAACCACCCTCAACTCAAATTTCATGTGCTAACTAATTCTATCACACTCAGTTAACTATTACAAGTGATTATGAGATAAGATTACAATTTATTGTCCAATTTATTTAAGGGATAAATAAATTTGACAAACATTTATTTCAATTTAATTAAGAAATAATTAAATCAAAAGCCTTCATGGTAGCCAGTTATGGATGTTTTTTTTGGATGCCAATTTCACTATTTCTTGTTGTGAATTTCAACACTCCCTCTCAACAAGAAAGGAATCATCTGTCTCGATCCGGTATAATGCATATATCATCAGAGTCTTCTGATTGCTGGATCCTACTACACATGTCTACTGGACTCTCTGCGTTGCTGCTGACATCTGCATCCATGCACTCTGCACTAGTGCCAAATTTGATCCGTGCTCCAGTATCTGACACCTCTCACTCTGATTTATCTCTTCGTGACATCTGATTGCATCAATCTAACCTATCCTTCCTTCTAATTTTGTATTGTGGGCTCCTCGTAGCCAGGTTCGATCCATGAGACACACCATCTCAATGAATCCTACCCAAATTTCTTCTTGGGATCAATTTTGCACATCGCTCCACCTCACACTTGGAGGTATAGCTGCATGTACTCCCTCTACCCTTCTGGCTCGAAATTTCCCCCTCCTAGAGGTCTCTTCTTAAGTGGACTCTTCCACTCGGTCCCCTCTTTGCTTCTCCAATTGTGGTTGCTCTACAAACTTCTGAGACTAATTCTGAGGCCGCATGTTGAGAGATAATTAATCCCTCTCAACCACCAAGTCATTAACCACTACTTTGCTCCTCAAATCCTTACATTCATTGTCAGCCTCGAGAGCATATAGGTTCTTGACTCTTGCGTCGATTTTCTTCACCTTTACCGTGGATATGTGTTTAAGGAAAACTTTTCCTTTTCTAAAAATCACTTCATAACCATGGTCTTCCAATACGAATATAGAGACATGATTCTTATTTAGGCCTGGAACATACAAAAATATGATAATCTAATATGGGAGTCATTCTCCCTTTGAAAGGCAAATGTACCTATGCCGGTAGCACTATAGCTCTCATCATCTCCAAACTCTATGCTCTACTGGAGGTCCTTCTCCTCCAAGTCACTAAAGAGATATCTATTCCCCATCATATGGAATTAGGCATCGTTGTCTAGATACCACATGCATCCCATTTCAATTTTGTACATGCATGCAATGAGAGTAAAATCAAACTCGAACTGTGAAGCCAATGCTTCACCCACTGCAACTGCGGGCTCCTTCTTGCTTTCCTTCTTCTATGGATAATTCAAAGCATAGTGCCTATGCTCATGAAAGTGAAAAAAATCTGATCTTGGACAAGTCTCTCTTTCCCTCTTTGCCTTGGGACTCCTTTCCATTATATTTCTTTCCTTTTCTTACTCACACAAATTGTAATTGTCCCATCATCGCAAAATTTTCTAAAAAAATATATGATTTTAAATCGATGATATCTACCTCATCCAAGCTCCGATTCAACCGATATTTTGTTTTCAATTTGGGTATTTTTTTGCAAGGAATCAAAATATGCTATTTTATTTTGAAAATTTTGCATCAAAATTTTCAGTTATTCTCTGCAATCTCACCACCCAAAACAATTCCTACTCTATTACCATGTAGAAATTATACAAAAAATATGTATACCAATGGATTCAAACCGACCAGGCGATATGCTAAAGCAAGATATTGAATCCCTCTACAAATAATTTGCAGAAATTAAACATGATTATACAATCACATGAAAGTAAGAGAAAGAAGTAAATCAATACACAACACCAGATATTCTTGGGGAAATAAAATTCTCAAAATGCCTCTATCTCTATTGTATAATGAACCAAGGAATCCTGAAACAATACAATGCACTCTTCTCACAAGAGTCTGTTGCACTATCCTAACTGTCTCACACTGATCTGGACAAAATTGGGCTTGTACTTAGCCAATTCTCAACCTCTGCTCAGCCTACCTTGCTTACGCAATCCCTAGGAAATTAATCCCTATTAATTAGGATAATTAACCTTCCTTTATTGTGCAATACATCATGGGAATCCTATGGTGTATTTAATTGCGCCCGGGAAATTAGCTAATAATACAATAGATAGATAACTTCCCTTTAACCTCTGTCTCAATTGGGTCTTCATCACAACTGACATGCATGCAACTATTAATATTAAATCATCACTCGCTTGACATATCACTGCATGTGAATTAAATCTCATTTAATTCTCTTGACTTCTCACTAGTGCAACAATCAATTACAACTAGTTAAAATGATTTTAACTCACTTAATTGAGTAAACTGGTTTCTCATGTATTAAACTAATACATTAAATGAAACTTGGACTCTAAAACAAATAGAATCACTCTACATGCCTCACGAACCACCTTCAACTCAAATTTCATGAGCTAACTGAATCTATCACTCAGTTAAGTATTACAAGTGATTATGAGATAAGATTAAAAATTATTGTCCAATTTATTTAAGGGATAAATAAATTTGACACATATTTCGTTCAATTTAATTAAGAAATAATTAAATCAAAAGCCTCCATGGTAGCCATTTCTGGATGCCATTTTCTGGACTTGTTTTTGGATGCCAATTTCATTGTTTCTTATTGCAAATTTCAACATTACTGGAGTAGAGAAAGAACTTTGAATAGGTTAAATTATACTGACCTCTCACATTTATACAACCATATGTTCAATTTCACTCTTTTGGGAATAGTGATATTTGTAAGGTCTGATGTTTGGAGGAACACTTCCTGGAATCAAATGAATAGCATGACCATGATCATGAATAGGTGGGAGGCCTTTGGGAGTCTTAAATACCTTGTAATGATTGTCCAAGACTTTTTGGAGATATGGAGAAATAGATGATTTTGAAGTTTGAACCTCTATTGAGAATAATTGTGAAATTATGCCCCGTTGTTATTTCTTTAGAATATTTTTCATGCTATTAGAGCTTATTATATTTCTTGGTTTCCTTGTGATACCCTTTAATTCAACTTCCTTTCCTTCCCAAAAAAGGTTCAATAAAATTTCTTGAAAATTAAAAGCTATTGTACCCAAAGATTGTAACCATTGGACTCCTAGTACAACATCAACACCACCCATTGGAATTGAAAGCATTAGACTATTGAATACATACTCCCCCATGGTTAAATTTATATTACAACACTTTATAGAGCAATTTATAGTTCCTTCATTTGTAACCATCACTTGAGACTTTGGTGTTGGACATAGGAATTAATTCAATTCCTTGGATATATTACAATGAATAAAATTATGGGTACTACCCGAATCAATCAACACTATTACCTTTTTCTTCTTGATATTTCTTTCGATATTGAGAGTTTGAGGATTGGTAATTCCTACCAATGTAGAAAAAGATATGCTCAGATTCATTTCTTCTTTCTCTAGGCTTGGTTTCTATTGTATATCCTTTTATTCTCAAGTTTATTATTCGTTTTCTTCCTCGTCTTCACAATGTATGTAAAATAGTTTCTGAGTTAGCACACTTATGACACTTAGTGTATTTTCTATCAAAATTGTAACAAAGCCCTTTTGATCTTCTTTCTTATAAATATTTTGGTGTCAACCTTGTAGGTTGTGGAAGGCTAGGAGTAGCAACACTTCCATCTTTATAGTTGTGAGGGGTAGGCTTCCTTGTTTCCATAATTTTTCTTTCAATTTTTCTTGGAAACCTAAATTCCTTTTCCAATGAATCAAGTTTGAAAAGGAAAACCTCATGTTGGATGTTATCCTTTAAAGTCAAAATGAAGACATCAATGTTATTCTCCTTTGGAATATCATTTACCCTTATATTCAATTTTTGGAAGTCCTCAATGTGCACCGCCATTGAACCCTTCTGTTTGAGATTTATCAGTTCACTAAAGAAGCTGTTGCTATTTGTATATTCATAATGTGCTATCATTTCCTCCATAAAAATTGACCAAGTTGATAAGTGGTTTACGAGAACAAAGTCATCGATACCATACAAGCTTATTGGGTTCTAAATATAATGTTACAATGCATACCTTTTGTGTATGTTGCACATTATGGAGATCAAAATATTGCCCCACCTATAGTATACATGTTATCATATCATTGCCATAAAAATTCCTCATATCGATATTTGGAATATGGTGGATCTTCAATCCAACATTAGACTACATGAAATCATGATTAACATTTCTTTTTTTATCATCATGAGTTTCATCTAATACCTTTTCTCCATTAGGAAAAATTTCTTGTAGAAACTTTGTCAAACCTTCCTTTAAACCTTCCATGTATGCTTTTAAACCATTCTTCAAATATTCCATGCTGCCTTTCACTTTTGCTTCAATGCCATCCTTCAAACCTTCCATGTATGATTTTAAACCATTCTTCCAACCATCCATCTTAGGTTCCATTTTATTTTTGGTTACTCTTTACGAGAGCGAAATTTGTTGCATTTGGTCTCATAATTTTGCTATATCATGTTGAATTTATTCCTCTTCCTCATGCGTCATAGTAGATATTTATTGTTTCTTACTAGGTGTTTCCATTTTCTTGCTTTGAGTCATTTGGGAATCAAAAAATGATATTTATGCTTCACTATGCCCCTTGAATCACTTCAAACTGCAATTTTTTATAAAAATCTACACTTTTTTCTTTCTTTGTAGGAGCTCAACATTGAACATCTTGTATCTATGTAATTTCAGATCTCCAATGTCTGAAAATTTCATCCCATGGTGTCCCTCTGAGAATTATTCCCAACCCCACAAGTTAGACAAAAATTGGAGTCTTTAAGAAAGCATTATACCCTATCTCACATGATGTCCTAATTATATATTGGTTTAGTAGAGAGAAATTGTATGTAGTGGCATGTATCATTGTTTCTACCTTAAAACCTAAAATTTCTACATGAAACACTACAATTTTTTCCCTTTCAACAAAGTTTTACATAATTCAAATCTGATGCCAGAAACGAAAGTTATGATGATTTTCCCCAAGTCACCTATTTGAGAGTGAATTTTGGAGCTTGCAAAAACCCTAACTTCATTGAATCATATCTCCAAAAATATAGTGAAACAAGATCTGAATTTTTTACATGAAGTTCACCAAGATTTCGGCTCCACATGGTAGAAGTTTAAGCTTCCAAAGCCTTGTGAAAATTCAAATATGCCCTGTTTGAAGAAGTGAAACCCTAGAATAGAAAGCTTTGATACCAAATGTTATGCAACCAGCTCAAAAAATAGTAGAAATGATAGATCAAGAACTTAAGAAATATCCTCTTCAAGGGAGGGAAAACTAATTTACATTACAAAAATGAAAAAAATTTGGATCTTTCAAATGAAAAACCCTCCTTTATATATGTATGAGTATACGGGGTCACAATATAATCAGAGCCTACATAACAATAATAATGTAAGGGCAGAACAACAACAATAGTGGGCTTCTATGGGGCACAATAATAACAATATGGGGACTACATGGAAGAAAACAATAACAATATGGGGGCTACACTAACAATAACAATAAGGGGCTACACTAGTATTATAGGGACCTAACATGATTAATCTCCACCTAGCCTTAGCAATGAGAGCCCTTGTAACATAGCTTAAGTTCTTAATTCCCCAATCCCCCCATTTCTTAGGGAGTGCAAAGTGATCCCATATAATCCATGTAAATGTTAAACCATATTTTGATCCTCGCCATAGGTATGCAAAACAACATTTTTGAATGATATACAAGATACCTTTTTGTATCCATGCCAATTCCATCCAGAAAATGAGAATGGTCTCTAACACAAATTTGATCAAAATTAATCTCCTTACCCTAGATAACCATGTATGGCTCCAAGAACTCAAACTCTACTCTATTTTAGAAATCAACCATGCCCATTCTATCTTCCTATAATCATTTAGTTTTATTTGAAAAGCCAAGTATCTGAATCCATCATCAAAATAAATTAATTGAAAATGGAATTATACCAATGCATAATTAATTTCCTCGTTGGAGCATCCAGTAGTCGAGGTAGTATAATTTTGTTGGTTAATAATCATAAAATTTTCCTTCCAAAATAATATAGACAAATGTTTGAAAGTTGTAATGTCTCGATGAGATCCATCTAGGCATATCAATACATCATCTATAAAAAGTAGACGGGTCAGCCAACTTCTCTGAACAAGAGGAGCCCCTATCAGATTCCCTCTATACATAGCATCCCCCAATAGTCTACTAAGACATTCAGTGATTTATCCGAGATGGTCTATGCTTGACCAAGTCCACATCAACCAAATTATATGATTCATTCATATGCGAAAAGAAATTCCAGAGGGAAATAGGTTGTGTGTGATCTCCCCAGATTTTTTCCATACCCATAGAAAAATTTAGGTTTCCCCCAATAATCAAGTTATTTGACTGCATCAGTATTTTTCTCATCAATGAATTCTAGAAATCAACCCTGTTTGTACAAGGACCATAGATATTTACCATTTCAATCTTTAGCCCTAGTTCTTTTGAGAAAATGTCCCTTGCTAAAACTCCCTCACATGCCCATATGTTTATGAGTTTAACATATCTACAGTCTATTCCCAGTGCCAGTCCTCTATATCTACTACGTGAATCCATGGCATAGCAAACCAATCCTTCAAGAATTCCTTCTAGGTTAGATATTACATCATTTTTGGACCTTAAAGTCTTCTGTATAAATATAATATCAATCTTAGATGTAAGACTTTTGTGATCCATAATGTAGATAAATGTCTTTCATATTAATAACATCATTAGGATTTGGTTGATGTTTCGAACCATCTAATGTGATTCATCCTCGGGACAAGGTGAAGAAGGAAATCGATCTCATTGAATAAATAGTAAGGATATGCCATTTCCTGGTGATAGCTGTTAAAACTAGCCGTTAAAAAATACCCAATATTTAGTTTGAAAATTTAAAAGTTTTTTAATTATTTAAAAATATTATTGAGAAGGGTCAACAAATTATATAATAATTTAGAAAAATGATTAAATTATAAAATTAATAAGAGAGAAGGGGTAAATAATAGTACAGGGAATATTATTAAAATATTGAAGTTATTAAGAGAAATTAATAAAAGGGGTAAATGAATAATATAGAATAATATAAAAAGGAAGAATTATAATTATTATAATGAGCAAAGAGGGGGGAAAAATAAATATCAGCATATATATATATATATATATATATATATATATATATATATATATATATATATATATATATATATAAGCTAAGAATCAATATAATAATATAGTACAACTGATAATATCTAACAAGAGGAAATTGCATAAAAACCTAAACCAGAGAAAAAGAAAACAAAGATACAAAAAGAAGAGGAAAAATTCAAAACAAAAGGATGAGAATAAAACTAGAGAAAAAGGAAAATAACACACGGGGGATGAATCACCTTGAGAGGCCCAGAGTCTAGCTCTTAATTTCCACCCATCATCTCTGTTGATATTTTTTGGATGTATCTCAATTTCAATATCGTCCCTCAACTTTCTATGATGGAAGTGATCCACCTTAGAAATTACTTTGGAGTCTTCAATTCATACGTGGTGACATGATTTCCCAGCATGCTTCACAAGAGAAGAAGTGCAGGATCGACTCTGCTTAGTTTCTGCAGCATGCTCATGGATTCTCTATCTAATGGATCGACCAGTTTCCCCAATATAGGTAGTACCGCAGGAGAAATGTACTAAATAAAAAACTTTCATGTCCTTTGGGTCTATAGGGTCCTTAACTGATCCGAGAGAATTCTTGATAGTATGGATAGGTCTAAAATAATAGGCGTCAATATTTCTCCTAAGGACATTGGCAATTCTATCCAAGGTCCCTTGGATAAACGAAAGATTCACCTTGCAGATAGGATCCAACCGAGAATATTTGTCTCTCGAGCCTTTAAAGGATTTTTGAAAGGCCTTCAAACGTTGAGATATGCTATACCCATTAATCTCAAACACATACATAAGATGGGATTTATCTGATTCCAAATGGCTATCATCAGATATTCTAAGAGCTCGGGTATCCAGAGTGCACAGAACACCAAATTTATGAACAGGAAAATCATCAGAATTAGCATGAAGATACTACTCAGTGTGAGTCTTCTTGCGGAAAACCTGGTGAGATATATAACCATCATCCCTTCTAGAGAGAAGAATATCTAAGAAGGGAAGGAAACCATCCACATCTACTTCCATCATGAATTTGATGTAATCAGACTGGGAATTCAGGTGATCAAAAAACAAATCTAACTTCTCGCGACCATGGGGCCAAATGACACAGGTATCATCCATGAACCTATTCCACTTCTTTGGGTGAAATTGAGCTGACGCCAAAGC